>JAOUZG010040464.1:2987965-3000998 GCA_026289955.1 Argiope argentata | reverse complement strand
AGAGAGAGAGAGAGAGAGATCATGATTGCTTCAAACCGGATAAAACTGGTTAATAACTTAAAATAATTAAGACAAATAATGATTTAAAAATAATAACAGTTATCATATGATAACTAGAAATTTGCGATATTTTTTTTAGATTATATTCTAGTGAAAGCCGTGTATTTATTCTGTTCGTGCTTGTTTTGTTTGGTGAAACTTGGAAATTAGAAAATAATAAACTGTTCCTGAAATTCATCAATTGTTTTCATCTGAATCATAATAAAGTTATAAATAACCTCGTCCTTCTACACTATGTAACTTTTTTTTCAAAAATATATTTACTGGCGCAAATGAAATAGAAAATAGTTACTTCTTTCCTTTTCTTCATTTAAATTTTTTTAAATTGGAAGTACTTTTTTTTTTCATTTACAAAGATTTAGAATTCAACCAATGAGCCATGACTAAAATGGAAGTTCCATTTTTAAAAAAAGAGGATAATAATCGAATGAATTTTGTTTTTCTTGGTTTCGATAATTATAGTATTCCATTTTTTTTTCTTTTTCTCATATTCATCTTTTTCAACATAAAATCATGGGTACATATTTTTAGAGTGTTAAATGTATTTTATTTTACTCTCCCTTCAAGAATTTATTTTTGTCCATATGGTACATTAATCTTTTTTTTTTTCGTTTTTTATTTATATTTACGTTTAAAAATATAATATAAATAAAAAATAATGCTAAAGCAAGCAAACGTTTTTTTTAAATCCCTAATAAATTTTATTTATTTTAAATAAATAATTTTTTTAGGTTTTTCACGTTAAATACTTATTAATAACCTTAATAATATAAAATAATCTTGTATATTTACTTTATCAAATCATTTAAGGCTAGCAAGTATTAGTTGAAAACATTGAATTCTGAAGTGTTTAATATTTTTTTTTGTTCCATCTTCACAACAAATCTGTAACTAACCATTAGTTTTTGGTCTTTAAACAGCAACATAAAGCCTAATTTGAGTTAAAATGCACTCATTTTAATAAAAATCAATATTTTACAAAAAAATAACTCCACAACTTTTGAATCTTTAAAATTTAAAATTATCTCCGTAGATTGAATAGTGGTAAAAAAATCGTTTGGAAACTTACAGACTTATAAAGAACTTTTGTTTCTTTTTTCAAACATTGAAAAAACAGTCTAGACAAGACAGCCTTTTCCCCCCCCTACAATGATACTTATTATTTAGAAAACAATTAATTCAACTAAAAAAAGCAAATTATAATAGAAATTAAAATAGTTTTTTTTCGAATACTGAATAGTATTTAAAAAGGTGTATACAACAAAAATAATAATTTAATTTGAAAATCCAATTTTTAAATTGTAAATTAATATTTCAAAGATTTAAAAAATTGTAGGTTTAAATTATTCTTAAAGATAGTTGTTTTTATAAAACCTATTTCCTATATAATATAGTGGGAGTGTTTGTACCTTAGATCATCTTTTTCTACAAAAAATTAAAACTTAGCAATTTAAATATTAATTTTAGTTATAGGTTTAGAATTTTAAGTTACATTTATTCAACTTCAGTTTTTACTTGTCACATACAATTAAAAAGAAAGGTTCGCCTGAAAAATAAAAGTTGCATGCAAAATGTTCCATGTTACCAACAAACGATCTCGGGAATTGAAATTACTCTTTTGTATCTTCAAACATTCTATTGTTTGTATTGTTGGAAGCCCTTTTTCATCCAGATTGTTGAGGAGAAAAATTTTGAACCATCAACTGTGCAACAACGTCAAAATATTTTTTTAAAAACATTTCAGCGTTATTATAATAGAACGCTATTTTACCTAAACAAACTTATCTCTTTTTTTTTTGGTTGGGAGGGCTTCTATTGAATAATAAATACAGTAGAACCTCGCTTAAGGAACATAACACGTTCCCGAATATTTTACCCAACACAAAATTTTATAATATTCCATCATCAAGTATCAAATTTTAAATTTCAATTTTTTTATGTTTATACAAAACAGACAGTTATATAATTTCTGGGTAAGAACTCCGTTCAAAATTTCATAGTAATCTATAAAAATGATTTAAAGGTTACATACTGAATTTCAACCATCTAGTTCAAAGATTTTTTTTTTGTTAACATGCACATAAATATACCGACATAGATTTTGTTTTTCTCACTAAAGAAAATCTCAAGTCTGCAGATTCGTCAAAACCTCAAGACTGATTTTTTTTTACAATTGTAATACTTTTTTAAATTTATATTATTAGTTCCCATTATCTCTAAATTGATAAGATTTTAAATTGTTTACAAAATTTCTTTTTATTTATCCCTTCAAGTTCAAATACATTTTTTTAAAAACTTGTAGTGGGTGACACTTGATGTTAATACAGTTTTTTTTCAAATATTAATTCCTTAATTTGGTTATCTTTTTTATTAATTGAAAACAAACTTTTCAGCCAAAATTCTTCATTTTCCCTCTGCCAAGCTAGTAAGATATCAATTTGTTTTTTCCCCACGATAAAGAGGTTAGGCTTAACATGTTTTTGTCCAGTTATTTGAAAGGATTCTAAGTGTTTGATGCATTTAAAACTAAACATTGTTAAGTTATAGATTTTTTGGATTCATCTTGAAGTTACGAAAATTATAAATTTCTAACCTGCATTGCGTTACCCTAACTGGCCAAGAAAATTCTCTCATTTGCGTGTCCCAATTGATGTTGAAAATTTACGCATGCGCAGTGTGTTCCGATTTATTTTCAACGGATACGAACTTGATTTTCTTTTGGAAATGCATAATTTTTTTATCAATTATTTATATTAACTGTAATTAATAAAAAGTAACTAAAATAAAAAATTTCTTTCTTGATCTAAGTAGAAATTGACTTTTTTTATACATAAAATTTGTTTTTTTTTTGTATTTTATATTCGAAAAGGTAAAAATATCATCTTGAAGAATTTTAAAAACCTAAAATGCGTCTAATTTTTAAACACTAGGTAGTCTTAGATACAAGACGTAATTTTTCGTATGCTATCTGAAAACACAAAATTATAACTATTTTTTAAAACTATTTTTGTCTTTTAATTTATTTCTCGAATAACATTTGGAATCTAGTTTTTAATACAGCGATAAAAACTTTTTGTGAACAATATATATAATTATTTAAAAACCCACGTAGTTTCCAGCAACAGCAAATGAATAACTTTATCACATCAAAAATTCTAAACAATTATTAAAATAAAAATAAAAAGTTCTTTATAGAGAAGCAGATGTTCTTGCTATTCAAAAGATAATAGTTTTCGTTGAATACAATTTTCCTTTCGAACAAATGCAAAAGCTTTTTAATTCAGTGCTTTTAGTAAATATAAACTTATTTTAACAATGTTCTAATAAATATAAAAATGCAAATTTGTTCCATTATTTTCACCAAAAGCATTTCTCAATAATTAAATGAAATATTTTAATACTCAAAACAAAGTAGTTTATTTTTCCTTAAAAAAAGGAAGATCCATGCTTTCAGGAAAATTAATGCCAGAAAGATAAATAATTCTGCAAAAACAATATCTATTTTGATTCAGTAACACCGGTAAGTGAAAATGATATTCTAAATATGATTAAAAGATTACATTTCTCAAAAATGCAAATGTGTAAATTTAAGAAATAAACTCGCAAGAAAGTCAAACGAAATGGCATCGGGATTATCGTTTGTTTATTTAAATAAGAACAAAGTTATTTATTCTTCACGAACTAAGCCTAGATGTTCGTGAAATTTCTGACGCTACAAAACAGTTCCCTGATTACTTTCCATTAACTGAGGAACAAAATCAAAAAATAAAACACTCTCGACTTTGCATCCGCCGTCAACATTCGCTCCGAATTTACATTTGTTTAAAAGAGAGAAAGGGTAAAAATAAAAAAAGGGGAACTTTTCAGTAACAACAACCGTAACTGAAAAATCGTTAGAAAACTCATTACGTTTAAAACTCGTTTTATGTAGTCCATCAATAACTGCAGACGAGGAACTATCAGAAGCAAAAATAACAAATTAATGAAACCGTAAAAGAGGAAAGGTAAAAAGGAAAAATGAACGAAATAAAATAAAACAAAAAAATCGAACGTATGTTCTGGAAAAATCTGGCTGCTTCTTTACGCTTTTGCGTCCACAATATTTGGTCGAAATTTAATTTCGTACAATGCAACAATTTATCAAAATGCAATCTCACTAAAAGCATGAAGACGTGAAATTGCAATGATTGTAAAAGCTAAATATCAATTCATAATAGGATTTTGAAAAGCATTTTAAGTTTTCCATGGAAATAGAGACCGGGAAGAGAGATTAAAAAAGAAAGAAAAAAGAGAGTGTTTATACTGTGCTAACTTCAGAGGAAAATATTAGTTAATTACTATTCAGTAGCGCCGTATTCTCCAAAACATTATCTTTATTAAAATTATGATTTTGTTTTTATTTCTGGCAATGCTACGCTCAAAAGTTAATTGATAAACGTCCACGAGACGAATAAAGAGCTTAGTCCAGGTTTGCAGCAAATCATTTTATTCTAATGAAAAATCTAATATTTTACTTCGGAGATTGAAATTGAAACTAACGCTTTCATTCTTGTGATTACTGAATTTCGTTTTCAGAAATTAATTAAGTAAACCCCTTTTGAAACAAAATTTCATGATGAAATGCATAAGATAATGATTTTAACCGTGCTAATAAACTGCTGGGGAAGAAAATATTCATTTATGTATTATTTATCCTAATTAATACTCCTCTATTAATGAAAATTTTTCTTTTATTGAATCAGAAAATTCCATTCGAGAACAGCTTGCTTTTTCATCTCAAAATGAAAATTAAACAAGTAATATTTATGAATAAAATTAAGTGAATGCCTACTTAGGTCATCAAAGGAAAATTTTATTTTTTTTATTTAATAATTACAATTAATATAAATAATTGATCAAAAAATTATACCTAACCAAAATAAAATCTAGTTTGTATCCGTTGCAAATAAATCAGAGTACGTTCAATTGGATTTGAATTTTTGACGTCAATCGAGGATTCAATGCCAATTGAGGCATACGTGAATTTTCTATGCCAGTTGGGGTAACGCAATGCAGATTAGAATTATTTTTTTCTCTTTATTCTGTATCATTTTAATTCGAAAGTAATTCAAAATGAATCCAAAAAATCGATTAATTAATATGTTTAATTTTAAATGCATCAAACATTAAGAAAATAAACAGAATCGTTTGAAATAATCGGCCGAAAGCACATCAAGCCTGACCTCATTGGTGTGGGGGAAAACAAACTTAATTCGTTACTTATTTGGCGGTGGGGAAATGAAAATTTTGGGAGAGATAATTAGTTTTTAATTAATAAATAAATAAATAATGAATTAATATTTGAAAAAAAACTGTATTAACATCAAGTGTCATCCACTACAAGTTTTTACAAATGTATTCGAACTTGATTGGATAAATAAAAAGTATTTTATTACGATTGAAAATTTGTACAAGCTATATATATAGAGAGAATGAGCTAATAGTAGGAATTGAAAAAAAAGGGTGGGGGAAAAAGACTTCCTTTTTCTCATACGAATTGATATTTAAAATAAAAAAAGATAATTAATAATCTTTAATCATTTTCATTTTTAAACTTTTTAAAACTGTAGAATTTAAACATTTCCGTACCATTGAAATGTCATATTTATTGGCTTAAAATTGACAAATCAATTTTTTGAATTCACAAATGTTCCCCATTCTTCTCACTATTTTTGGAAATCATTTATATAATAATGTAATTCTTTTTAAAAATGCACTTTCTAAATTGTTTCTTTAGAATTGGTTCCCAATTGCGTATACATATAGAGTGTGTGTGTGAGAGAGAACTAATGGTAGGAATTGAAAACAAAAGAAGGCAATTCAAAATTTTCGAAATGCTCGTAATTTTTTTTTGGGGGGGGGCGGGGTGATGTTTATTAATTTTCATATACAGTACTCACCCGTGTATCCGGTTCACGATTGTTCTGCTTCCGAACTATCTAGCCTAGTTTTTCAGGAATTAAAAACTGTAAGTTGTGACTCTTATCTTAGAGTTACTTTCTCATATCTCTGTATCATTTACCAGCAAAAAAATAGAATTAATTTCAATCAATTTTCTAAAGAAATAAACCTACGATTTACGTTTTAATGTTTTGTTTATATTTCCTGTATTAAAGTTCGACATTACAAAATTTATGTTAAGGTAAAAACAGTTAATATTTTTTTTATATCATTATCTTTTTTTTATCTTAAAAATCCAAGAAACGTTCAGTTCAGTATATAAACATCTGTAAATTACCAGTACAGAGCATTTTATTTCTTATAAAATTCTCCATGATTGCTATCACATTGGAATAAATGGAGGGCTTGTTGTTGCTGTTACAACCGAAGTAGGGGTGCAATAGCTTCTGAGTGTATGGACCCCTGAGCACCCGAGGGCAGAAGTCTGACATCTAGTTCACACTCGTCACAAACCCTTTTTACGGGAAGGACTTCATTCATTCATCCACAGATCGTAATTTAGATCTGGAACAGAGAACGATCACCTCCGAACCAGTACATCCAGTCATATTACTCTCTACATGGAGAACTTTGTGACCACAATAGATTTAATGAGCACCAACCACCCACTCTCAGAAAGTTTCCGGCTGGCGGGTTCGAGCTCGCAGCCCAAGGGGGGGGGGGCGAACCCAAAGCCCCGAAACCAGGTTATTCCATCTCCCTTAAGTGAAATGTAATGCATGATTCATTCCAAAATGGTATCGGGGAGTCTTCGGACGACGAGGTTCGAACTAGCAACCTAAAGAATGCGAGTCCAACGCTCTACCTAGGACTTAATCAATACTGACAATAAAGCTCAATGTTTGTGTGTGTACATTGGCGCTCACAAGGCCTTACCTTTCGACCTACAGCTACCAAATTTGCCATGTGTATAATTTGTAGCCCAGAAGTGTATATCACCTTGGATCCATTTTTAAAAATTTTAATTAATTAAAAAATTTAGTGAACCTGTTGCAGGCTAAATCCTTCAAGGTCAAGCGTCCTCCCATTGGTGTGGTGTGGAGAGGGGGTGCCAGCTGAAGTTTTGTCTTCGTCATCTGACCGCGGTTCAAAATTAAGAGTCCCTTCCAAAATAGCCCTAGTTTTACTTTACAATGAAGCGTTAATATAATTAAAACTTAAAAAAACTCAGCCAAATTAGTACCGGATACTAAGGTGTGTATTGTGCATACATAAGTAAGATATACAAGAAAAAACCTTTGGCTTGAAACAGAGTATATCCACATATTATTGCTCTAAACTTATTTAGGCACTATATTTTTGAACATTTAAATTAGTATATTTGATAATTTCTGCTATTGTATATAAAGCATCCAAAAATCTCTTTTGGCATTAATTGTTTTGATATAAAATATATTTAAATATATTTTTCATTTTAGTATAATGTCTATAATAACAAAAAAACTTGCACTTTCATTCACTTTGGCTCTGAATAATTTATATAAAAACAAAAAAAAATATTATTAAAACAATTATTCATTTTCAGGACTAAATATGAAAAAATATAACAAAATTATCACCCAGTCTCTATTTGGTTTGCAAGACGTACATCGAACCCAAAATCAGTCCTCAGGCTTGATTTCGCCCTTTTTATTTTCTCATATATGCAATATAGAGAAAATGTAATCATCAAAAAATTCGAAAAGAGTTTTTGACAAATCTTCACGTTAAAACCTCCTCAAATTCGAAAAACACATACTTGGATAATGCTTGCCCGTCTGTCTATCTGTGACAAAAATAGCTCAAAAATGAACTTTCAGTTATAAGGATGAAATTTGGCATATGACCTTAACGATAAATTCGTAGATTTCTATAAAATTTTGAGCAAAATCTGTTTAGAGGAGGTTTCTCTGCCCAGTTGTTCAAATATAAGTTAAAAGGATAACTATAAAGCGAAGAGAGCTAGATGGATAAAATTTGGTACATAGATTTAACATCTATAGTGTACATACCTATCAAAATTTGAACCAAAACAAACTATGAATTGACTTTCTGTCGGTCTGCACTTTCAAAAATATATAAACGTTATACCTCAAAGATGCATTGATTTAAATATATGAAATTCGGTAAGGGATTTTGTGTCTAAAAGTATTGTTTAATACCAAATTTGTATTTCAATGTGTTTCGGGAAAAGCGTTTAAAACACAAATTCGATTTTTGGATACAATTAATCTCATTTCAGGGATTAATCGCCAAAGTACTCGCCAAGGATTACGTAGTAGATTCAGTAAAAATGCTAAATTCATGCCAAGTTTAATATTTTGTAAATTTTTTATACCAATAAAAGGGTTTAAAGAACTTTTCACCTACACTGATACACGCTTCGTATGATGTTAATCATGGAAATGTATATTCATGTTATAAATTTCTTATTTTTGAAATCTATTTCACACATTTCATCTGGTGCAATATTTTCTTTTCTCAATTTTACTTAATTTTTTATATTTAATGCTTTGTTAATGATTATTGTTGTTAATTTTCAATAATTACCAGCATGGTTCTTGGAGACAGCACATTTATTGAACTCAGACAAGAAACGAACGCACATATTATAGATACGCACACAGCTACTCGCAGGAAAAATTGCCCTGGGATCCAGCCTAATCACACAGATATTCTTACGCGAGAAAAATAGTCCGCTCGTTTAATTCCAACAAATACTTTATCCATCTTCATGTGCTACAACAAAAGGATATTTTTTTGTAAGTCTGGCCAATTTTTGTGAATTGAAACGGCATAGTGAAAAGTTTTGAGTTGGCGCTTTAGATTTGAAATCTTAATAAACTAAAAATCCATCGTGTATGCTTGTATGGTTCACCTTAAATTTGACATTGGTGTTCAAATAGCCTTCCGTAAGCATGTTGTGGATGTTTGCCGAGGAAGTTACCAACTCTGATGCCATCCTCAACATCTGACCGATTTTCAAATTTACGAGATTCGTTTCAAATTAAATTGCTTTCTCTCATGTTGCTTTAAAAAAATTGTTGCTTTCAATCAAAACTTAACACATACCAAACTCTCCTACTAGCCCAAAAGCACTAGTCATAAACCATAAAACTGAATGACAGGACCACTGAAACAGCAACACTAGACGAGAACTGTGGTTAAGTTCTAAGAACTATCACTGACTACGGTATAACCCTTCCAATAGGAAGTACATCCCTTAATCGATGTGAGGAGCCAAACCGTCACTTATTTGTGTACCATTCAGGAACCACCTAATCCTCATTTCAAGGAGCTCCACCGAGGGGACAAGCAAGACTTAAATATAACTAAATTTTCTAAAGAAACCTTCCTGAAGATTTTTTATTATCTTTACAGCACATTTTATTTCGACACATACTTTATTTAACAACACCATTGCAATAATTTAGATTTGTAAATGAAGTTTTTGTTTACCTTAGTACACCATTTTAGCATAATTACTAAAACATATCACATCAATAACTTTGGAATACCCAATAAATTAATTCTAAACTCCATTTTTTTCCTTACATCAAATCATAAACGTTATTTAACATTATTTATTACAGTCTGGCAACGAAATTCTGAAACGATCTTTCTTCTCCTGCAGTAGACTATCGATTTCCATATAATGAAAATTTATTCCCTGCATATCATTACTCGTTAATGGGATTTATTTTATTCACCCTAAAAGCAATTAATCACAGAATAAAATTTCTTCTCTGCCTGTAATTACTTTCGTATTAAATTCTCCTCTTCGATAGCGGACTTAACTAACATTAATTTGCCTCCCAGACGAAATTTTTAAATTATTTAAGCATAAATAGTTTTTTTTTTGTTCATCATAGTTGGATTTTGTTTGTTGTTGCAAACGATTTTTTTATCTCTAATACGTTGCTTTAAATCTAATTTAACTAAATGGAGAAAAATAATAATTCGGTTAAGGAGATTTTAATGAAATAAACGAAGAATATTTTCTCCTGTGTAGGGAAATAATTGAAACTGCATATTGAAAAAGCTTTTAGTTTAATTCGATGTTGCAATTTTTCAAACAGACCTAATGTATATTAAAAGATCAGAATTATTCGATTAGAAATTTTGAGATAATACATTTTACGGAGAATGTAATGAAAGTAAAATAAGTAATATATATAAAAACAAATTGTCAATTCCTACTTTAGTCAACAAAGAAAATTTTTATTTTAGTTACTTTTTATTAAATAATTACAATTAATATAAATAATTTATCAAAAAATTATCAAATATTTTCATTATTTTCTTTTGAAATTTTAATAATCAAAGTATGAAGATTCTATTGATTTTTTATGATGTGTAGGTCCAATATAAAGCATATTTTTAATAAAAAATTTTATAAATTATAATATTTTATAATTAATTAAATAATATTTTTAATAAAATTTTATTTTACTTTCAGTTAAGTTTCAGATGTAGTTTTTAGTGCTTGCGTTTTTAAAAACCTATGCTTATTCTAGTGATATAATCGTATGTATAAACAAAAAATTAAAAAACGAATAGTATAAAACACAGTAGAATATAAAGCTTCTAAAGCTGTACTAGTTACATATCTATAAAAATTTGGAATTAAAAATATTTTGTTGCTGAAGCAATTAAATCCAATTTGCAGAAAATATTTAACTGAAATTTTTAGCAATTATTAATTCCGACGAACCAACAAGTCATTAACAGAGGATAGTTTTTCATAAGTATAGCATTTTATTTCAAATAATTTTGGCCTGTAACATAAGAAACAAATTGTATTATTATATGATAATATAATATATTAATATTAAAAATATAAATAAAATATTTATAATAATATTTATTTATAAATATTGGACAAGCTGCAATTACCAAAAGCAATAATTCGATTAAACAAAGACATCTATTTTTAATCTCCGAAAAATAAATATTGGCATGTTTTTAATTTATTTTTCTTTTAATTTTGCAGATATCGGTTCGTTATTCAGCAGAATCTTAATTCAAGCTGAATTCTAAAACCATAATTTGTTTTAGAAATAATTCTTAGAATTTTCCGTGAATAAAATGGAATAACTCGTGATTAAGATGCAGAAATTGTTAGAAGTGAGAGAGATAATAATAAGTTCCAACGGAAACAGAAAATATTAAATGAAATAGTAGAAGTTTTCTAAAAGGTTATTTATTATACTATCATTAATCCATTATAATATCGAAATCATAAACAAATACATTAAGTAAAAAACAGCAACAGGATACTTGAAGTACAGCATAAACTTGACGACATCCTAATTAGATAAGTGAGAAATATAATATCAAAGATAAAATCAAACTTAATTGAAAATACTGAAAAAAATGTCGTAATCTTGGAAATATCCGAAAAAAATAGAAAGCAGAATAGCAGAATTTATTTCTATGATAGAAAGTTACGTAAAATCCAATTACATCTGACATAGATCAGAACGAATATCGGCAATTATCTGAAAGTACCACAACAAACTTAAATTTTTGAAATAACAATTTATTTTACAAGGCAATAATTTTAATTTTTGAAACGAAGATCAGGGAAAAATGAAAATTGGAACAAAAAATGGTAGCAGCAGAAATGGGAAATTTTATATTTATTGAATCTACAATGAACAAAACTGGCAACTTAACTGTTTTGAAAGAAAATGGTATTCCTAGTATTGAGAGAAAAGGATTTTCTAACGAAGTTGGATCTTCTATATGATTACGATCTTAACCCTTTGCAGTCCGGAAAATAATTAGATGCAAAATTATTCACCTAATACAAAGATTTATTTATTGCTAGTAAAAATAAATATACATAATTCTTTTACGTCGAATTTCTTTGAAAAATCAATCTACATCTCTTAAGCATTATGTAGGCGTTTTTAACAATTAAATTTGAAAAATAAATAAATAAAAAGGCAAAATGATGCACAGTCTTGAGTGGCGAGTCACACTCGACAAAGAGGGTTAAACATGCATAAAATCCTACGAAGGAAAGACTACTGTACCGGTAAATGAAAGCTTTAAATCACTCTCTACAGAACTAAATTCCCCTGTGCATTTAAAGGTAAATATTAATAACTAAGCCTGCCAAAAACCTATTAAAATAAAGGAAATTTGAATAAAAAACCATCACAGTAAAATAGAAAAATTTTGCCATGATCTGATTGAAAAAATACTGTGACTTTTCTGCATAAAAATTGAAAAACGATAATAAAATCCAAAGAAAAAAATATTTAGTAGATAATACCAATTGCTTTAATTTTTACTCATTTTACTACAAAAGTTCTCTGTTTACTTTTATATGCATAAAATCGGCTTTGCCTTTGCTTAAGAAAAACTCAATATCTATTATTAGTTCACAAATCTCCCTATATATATATCTTGTTCGAATGTTCAGTCGTTAATAAAATACTTTTTATTCATTCAATCAAGTTCAAATACATTTTTTTAAAACTTGTAGTGGATGACACTCGATGCTAATACAGTTTTTTTCAAATATAAATCCAATAATTAAATTTAGTTAATTTTTAAAACTTTAAATAGTTTTAGCAGTTTGAAACGAAGATTAAAATCAACAGGCAGCAGCTCAATAGGTGAAATGCGAGGATTTCAGCATTTTTCGCGTGATGATGAAGAATGCGAGTTCAATTCTGGTGAAAATCAATAATTTTTTGACAAATTATTTATGTTAATTGTAATTATTTAATAAAAAGTGTCTAAAATGAAAATTTTCTTGTTCGAACTGTATAAGAATTTATTATAAGGTATTTTTTTTTGTATCGCTTGTTTTATGTTATGTTTTGTTTTACTTGAATGTTTATATATAGTTAAAATCTACTTGAACATGTTTTTAATTTTTATTTATGTTACATTAAAACTTAATATGTTTAAAATAACATTTTATAAATGAATGTGTGTGTGTGTGTGTGTGTGTGTGTGTGTGTGTGTGTGTGTGTGT
>JAOUZG010040464.1:2947650-2963469 GCA_026289955.1 Argiope argentata | reverse complement strand
GGAGAAAGTGTGAATTAATAATAGGAACTGGAAAAAAAACAATAATGAGTTTATCTTTTGTCGAAAATGATTTGTATTTGATAAACAAATAGAATATTTGTAAAACCTAACAAAAAAAATAATTCTTTTAATTAATTCTTTAAAGAAAATATTGCATCTTCATTCAAAAAAAATTATATATTCTGTTGTTCAGTGGACAAGCCCTCTAATGTATCAACGGATTTAAGCTGAAATGAGCTTATCTTATTTGAATTAGGTTCAAGAGTATGACTTTAGCTACACACTCATCACATTCGTTTGCACAACCCCTTTTTACAGGGAGTACATTCATACACCTCACAGATAGAACACAGAACAACAACTCGAATTGGGATGCCAGATCGCGAGTAGACGCTCTATCTCTGTGCCAGGACGCATACTACTAAATTCTTGCTCTCTAAATCTCTTCAATATTTTGAATTCTCAGCGCCTCTTAATTCTTACATGCTTCATTTTAAAAATGCCTTAGATTCTATATTTTTAATTGTTACAATCTTCATTCTAAGACAAAAATCTTACATTTTGTACTTCTTATTGCTATATTCTTAATTTCTAAAAAAATCCTTCTGAAATCTGCATCCTTAATTCCAAATCATATCCGTTCTATATGTTTTTTATTAATGAATTTTTCATTCTAACCTGCGAGAGAGGTCTCCCCAAAACTTTCTCTCGTAATCTCTGTTAAAGGTGTTATACTAGAAAACGCCTTGCAAGGTATTGGTGTACAAGGGCATGAATTTATCATTTTTACAGAATCTATTGTTTTATCTTAGGCGATTTATTGGCGAATCATTCCTGGAATGCGATTTATGGCCGCCGAAAAACCGTATCTGGATTTTAGATTTAGTTTATTAATTTAGATAGTAGTTTAGTTTTGTTTTTTCAATCGATTGATTCAAAAAAATTCTTTAAAATATACATTTACTGTAAAAAATCTCTTGGAAAATTTGATATATTTAATGTATCGCATTTTGAGTTTTAGCGTTTACATGTTTTCTAAAGTACAGACCGACAGACATTAAACATCTCATTGTATTTGGCTCAACATTTGCCAGGTCTACGATTACTCAATAGAGATACTAAATTTGTGAGCTAAATTTTATCCATATAGCTTTCTGCATTATCTAAATATCACTTGAAATTACGTTCCAGCAGGCAAACAGACAGGTTTTCTCTGAATAGATTTTACTCACAATTTGATAGAAATTTGCAAATTTCGTGTAAAGATAGTATACTACATCTCAGCTGTTCAGAGCAAAGCGTTTTTGAGTTATCTTGTCATAGACAGATAGACAGACGGACATTTCTCCAAAAAATTGTTTTCTGAACCCGGTGGGGCTTAAAACGTGGAGACTCTCGAAAATCACGTGTTTATTTTTTTCGACGATTGCTATACTTTTTCTTTGCTATAGATACGATAAAATAAAAAAGAGAAATTCATATTCCTATTGTAGAATTTGAAACTGATTCGAAAACTATTATAAGTTAACTAAAAATTTCAACTGTTGTGGACCAATGCCAGCTAGATTCCTGTTAGTATTTTCGATCCTTAGTTCGCCTTATCTGATTGAGTAGACCCAAGATGGATGCCATGAGCTCTTCCTGCTTCGATTCGGGCAAACATTATGCACTCTGTCGGGAGAAACCCCGGATTAGTAATTTCTAGTAACAGGGAATATTACCTTAATACTCCCAAGTCATTTCGACACGCTTTTATACACTGGTAACTCAACAAACCGCTGCGAAATATGGCCGAATGAGGTTTACTCTCTACATTTCGATAAAATTTCACAAGTCATGAGGTAGCAATGGCTTGGAATGATTTTCATGGCGATTATTGTATTGTTTATTGTCGAGACAGTATACTTTTTCGTACACCAAGAGAAAATATTGAAATACACAAAAAACTGTGTTTGGCACATAAAGGCCGCAGGGGTTTAAGAATCAAATATAATTTGGGTTTGAAAAATAATCAAGACATGATATTTTTACTTTTACGAATATGAAATAAACGAAGAAAAAATATAAATAGTAATATTCAAAAATATTCTGGTTCGCCTGGAGATATTGATTATATTTCATTTCATTTAGATTGCACAGTTGTAATTTCAAACCCGTAATCACTAAACATTAAAGTCGTTTTCTTTAATTGTCATATATTATGTTTTCGGTACGCACATGAATTTTTCTAATGGAAACCAATTCCATTACATCATTACCTTATTAAAAAGTAAATGACCACTTCATCCATTTTTTAAATTCAATGATTTTGTAAATTCTCTTTATATCTCCTTCCTGTACGCGAAATATAACGTGCAGTAAAAGGTAGCTAGCTTAACGAGTAAAATTTACTCGCAATGCGAAACACTCGTTAAGCGAAACTTTTATTTCGATGAGAATCCATTTAAAACAGGAATAGTCCGTTATAATCCAAAAAAAATCAAACAAATTTATAATAAAGTATTTTATTATTTATTATGGATACTTTTTAATAAAAGTATTTTTTTAATTATTTGGCTAAACTTTAAAAAAGGTTAAAATTAAATACAGCATTATTATTAAATGGATTTTGCCACCGTCCTGACTTAGGGGTAGCGTGTCTTCTTCGAGGTCTGGGAGTCCCGATTCGAGTCCCGGTTCGAGTATGGTTGTTCTTCTGTGCTCTATTTGTGAGGCGTGTGAAAGTGCCCCCATGTAAAAAGGAGAGTCGTGCAAGCGAATTTGATGCATGAAGTAGCTAAGTTGTACTCATCCTAGTTGGCGCTACTGAAAAATAAAAGACGCTCATTCGGCTTGATTCGCTGACACATCTATCAGCGGACTTGTAAACTGCCATAAGTAACAACAACATTAAATGGATTTTTAGTAAGCATAATTTCTGCCTTATCAGAGTGATGTTTCTTAACATACGATAAAATAATATACTACGTTTTCAGCATTTCTCTCATTTCTCTGAAAGTTTGTTGCTCTGCTGCATCTATAATTTCTTCCTCTCTAGAACAAATATTCTCCGCAGCCTATGACTATGATGCAGACATAAATTTTTCTATATTTTTTGCTATGCTCATGGAATATCTCATCGATGTTGCTATTCATCTTCTAGAACGAAAATCTTGGCAAGAGACAAAATCTCGTCTATTAAGTCTCAACAAGCATTTGCTTTTACCATCGAAATCGTGCTAAATTATCTAAAAATGTTCCTTGTAAAAATTAGCATTATTAACTGATGAGGGTAACAACTTTAATCTTTACATAAGTATTCAATTTATTTTGCTATTCCAAAAGGTTAAACTGTACTTTGTCGATATGCATAGCCAATTTTTGACGAAATCATTTCTCGAAATTATAAACTTTTCACTTGAAACCGAATGTCTGTTTCTTTACCAACCTTTATATGTATGAGGCAGTTTAACCTTTACATATCCATAAAATTGTTTTAAAAAACTGAAATGAAACAAAATAATCTGTAATAAAAAGATTAAAATGAAATCTGCTATGCCTATTTCAATGTGTCTTGTCAGAACATCATTTCTTGAACTGCCAATCACCACGTGCTCGTGCGAGTTAAATTATATTTTTATTCATCTTAATTGTTTCATCGAATGGGACACTTTAGTATTGCAAACTATCCAAAAAACGTCGTCTCGCATTGATTGTTTAAAAAATATATAGCCTTTCCTATTTATTTCATTTCATATAATCACGTGCTCAAAATGACATTTTTTTAGGTTTTATTTGCTGTAGTCATTAACTTATTTTTTTATAAATCAGAGCTTTTATAAATGCAATGGCAACGTATTATTAAAAGCTGATTTTTTTTATTGCTCGTGCAGATAAGAACATTTTTATTTTTCGCCTATGGATTTTTGTCTGTCATTCCCAAAATAACATCATGTCCTGACATGACAATAATGCTTTTCATAAAGGAAGTCTTTACATAGCTTCCTATTAGTTGAAATTTTTTTAAATTCAGCTATCTTATATAATCATTTTTTAAGATATGGCATCATTCACAGATTCCCAATTTGACTGGAATCAAAGATTGAATAGAGACGATTCATTTATTTTAAAAAAAAACGTCGGGGTCAATGTGCAACGGTTACTTGAAGGAATCTGTTTTAAAATTTTAATCTTTGAACACCTACACAGACATAAAATTACATCGGAGAATGATTTAGAAGATCCCACTCTACACCGAAACCAAATCTTAATCTTATCCTCATTGAGTTGATTTGTTTTATTAATCTGTAATACTTTTTCTCTGCATTCTTAATCTCATCGTAAAAAGAGAGATTTACAAATATTCTCAATGAATACACTAAAAGATTTAAAAGGTATTGTGCAATATCTCTACGATGTTGTCTGACATTCTGAATTCTTCATCTTCTTCATTAAAAGGATTGTCGGAGCACCCGACCTTTAGAGAAAAGGTCTATCTCCTTAATGATGTGGCTTTTAAGGGTACAATGGACGTTGAAACCAAAATTTCTCAATTTTTGAGGTATTGTTTTGAAATTTTCATGGTAAATGCATTTTATCAATCTAATGCATCAATAAAAATTTCAGCAAAATTTATTGATAACTTTTTAATTTTGTTAGAAAAATATTTTTAAAAGATGAAAATATTGTAGAATTTCAAATTATTCCATGCGCATAAAAATAGAACATAAATGAACTATTTCAGTGTTTTCTGATACATTTTTTAATTCTACAAAATATTTTGCATGTTTAAATTAATTCAAAATATGATTTTTCTTTTAAAACTTGGCATTATTGACTTTGTTTCAAAAATTTTAAAAAATCAATGCAATAATATTACTTGAGATCTTCAATAAAAAAATATAAACCACATAATTTATCTTAAAATGCAAAATTATACTATCATATGTTCATACAGCATAAGATAAAAGTTTCAGAGTTGTAACTAAAAATATAATGCGCATGGAGTATTTGAAATTTTGGACAGCATCATAAAATTTCATTTTGAGAAAAAGCTAAAAATACATTTCAATGGCTTCTACAGACCAGAAACATAATTGAAACAACTTAAATATGTTAAATATTTATATTTATAAAAAAAATTGTTTATTTTTTGCAATATATACATCCATAGATTTATAATATATTTGTAAGAATCCACAAAACATATTAAGTAAATACTTCTGGTGTAGCAAAACCAACTTCTTTTTTTCAATTAAAAAAAGTTCAAATAAAAATTAGACTTGTTTAATAACATTTAATAAGCCACAAAGATTAATTTATATTCATATAACATTTTTAAACTATATATGCAGCCATAAACATACAAATTTTGAAGCAAATCAAAATACACCTGCTGCATAAATTATATCCTCATGTTTTTCTTCTAATTTGACATGTGCTGATTTTTTGAATTTTTTTTTCATTTTATTGTTATTATATGATGGCAATATGATTCATGATTATAAGATACAATTTATTTTATATGATTAACTATTTTTTTTCTTAGTTATAATAAATCAGCAATCAAATTTTGATACATTTTCTTTGTTGGGAAAAGAAGGGCTTTAGAACTTTGTTGTTCCCTTCAAAGATTTTTTTCTGTAAGTTCCTCCCTAAATACAGAACCAAATTCTTTACCATATTTAGCACAGGATAGACACAATTTTGAAAAATAAACAAAAAAACTTGCTTAAATTATTTGAAGAAATTTTTCCTGAAATTCATGACAAATAATATTCTTCAAAAAAGAATACTAAAGTGTTTGCACAGAACAATGTAACTATTATACACAATTTTAAGATGATGAATTCAATATTTCAGGTTTATTGCATTTGGTAGAAACTTCCAAAATGTCATTAGAATTGCTTGGTTATGAATCAAATGATTTCTTTGTCCATCATATCTTAGCATTTTCAAACTTTGTCTGCTTTCATTTGGACGACCTATTATGCTTTTGGAAGTGAAAACTGATTAAATTCTTTTTAAAACAAAATTTAGAAAAACAAAACAAAAAAAAGATAATTAAAAATAGAGTAAATTTTAATTTCAACCATGAATAGAACTGCTTTTGTATCTAATTTCAAAGAAACTAAAACGAGCAATTCGAATATGAAATATACGAAGAATGAATAAACAAACCAAAACAAACAATAAAAGAAAGAAAAAGTAGAAGTTTTTAACATCTGCCAAAGCAAAAACAACAACATAAAGTCAGAATTAAAAATTAAATACACTAGAGTGCTTGGAGGAAAACAAAACCTTTTTTACAGCAGCTGTCCAAATGAAAACAAGTGGGTGTGGCATCCTAATAACAATAACAAAACGCTGATATTGAGCAAACTTATTAAGATATCAAAATAATTTTTTTTCCAAACGATAGCTTACAGTTTAAATATACATATAAGATCAAAATAAAAATATAGCAAATTTCATCGATTTTTTACATTTTCATCGTCCATTGTACCCTTAAAGGCTATTGCGTTTGATATACTACCATGACTTAAGGATTTAACAGAGCGAATTACATTCTGAATTCCGGCCAGCATCGAATAGATATCGTAACAGTGTTGATGGGCATTCTGTACTAATAGGCTAGTGAACAGATGCCACTCTGTAACTCCAATGCAAATAACCCCTTTCCTAATCTAGACAATAAACGTGGCGACTTGGCTTCGAATTAATTTAACTATTAAAAGGAAAATTCTACAGAAAGGTGAGAACTTTTTTTCAGTCTCTGTTAGGATCTTGAAAATTTTCAGGGGAACTAAATACTTTTTTGGAACCTTATAATTCAATTCCCCCGAGAGGACTTTTTTGGATTATTCGTCTTATTTCCAATAAATAACGTCAAGCACTGTTGAGACTAAGATTATTTTTGTACAGTTTGCTGTCTACTTGTGTGTTATTAATTCCAACAAACACTGTCATCATGTGAGAACCTGATGTTGTTTTGATTAGGAGTATTGCATGTCTCCGAAAATCACGGGCAAAAAATATTTTCACCTGCTATTACCAGTATTGCATTATAATTATGTATGCTTCTTTGACAGCTGATGCGCTTTTAAAAGGCTGGCGTAGAACTATGACATCATAGTTGTTATTTCCTCTCAAAATAGGTCGAGCTCCAAAACTTTCTTTGCCATCTAGAAAAATTGAAAATGAAAGTTGAAAAAATTATAATTGTGTGTAGGGGGGCGTTAGAAAAGGATAGAGACCGATAGAAAAGTCTTCGTGATTCTTTCAAACCAGTTTAAATTGGTAAATGACAAATTAATTAAGACAAATAATGCCTTAATAATGTTCTCACATGATAACTTGAAATTCATGAACAAATTTTTCATTATATTCTTTGTATTCATCTTGTTAGTTTGTTGTTCCTATGCTTCTTGTTTTTGGTGAAATAAATCGATTTTCCCATTATCCAACGTGTTGGTCTTCTCTCTTCATATATTTGTCAGATGGTTTCCACAATAATATCGAGAAATCTGGTTCATGTTAGTTATCGAACAGACATCGCACCTGTCACGGCTGTAAGATTAGCAAGACTCTTATCCATAAGTAGATAACGACATCTCTCCCCAACAAGATCATGGAACATTATAGCTACTTATCAATCAGCCGAAATCAAAAAGTCACCCGTTTCGGGTAACCCTGCTTTTGTTTGCCCTCACCCCTTGTGTTAACAGCTCTCCCCCTTCTTCTAATACCTGCCTCCCGGCAAACCACTCGAGAAACCTAATTACCACTCATCACTAATACCTGCATGAATTTCCGGCATCAGTTCTCCTCATTTTGCAAACCATTAAATGGAATTTAAACATTATTGGCAGTTGAGCTCTCTCTCTCTTCGCCCGATAATTTGATTTTCTTTCCATACCCCCATTCCGGGAAGTAAACATCTTCGATAACTGTAGCCGTGACGTTCTTTTATAATACGATAAAACTCCTCCCGGTCTCAGAGTCTCAAAAGTAGAGCAATAAATATTTAACGACTGGCAAAAGCAAAGGAATCGATGGCGAGAGGCAGCACAAAGCGAGTGGAAAAGTCCGGGTCGAAACGATCTGGCGTAGACTTTGTCGAAGATAAGGACTAAATTAAGGAACGAAACTTGAAACGGGGAGAAAATTAAATATTCAAGACCAGTACTAATAATTATTATGCTTTTCCGTTTCCGTGCATTCTTAGGATCTCTCCACCACCCCCTCAGTAAGTAATTACATTACTGCAGCCCAGATAAGTAATAATGAACATTTATTTTACTCTACTGTCAGGATACATCAAATTTAATCAGTTTATCTGCAATTTGCGAACCAACAAATAAAGCTAATGCAGATAGGCAATCTAATTTCACAAGTTAAGAGGGGAACGAGCAATTTTTGGATGGGAAAAATTAATTAGGAGAAGGACGGAATATCGCGATGTAAATTCGAAATTGCCCTGAATTACGCCCGTTAGGAGTCTTTTACTAGAGGACATAAATTTCGCAGAGAGGAATTAAAACTAGTACTGGGGGCTTTTGAGGAAGTTATGCTCCCTTCCAGAGAGAGGATCGACGTATTTTTAAGGCTCGGGTTAGATAGAACGTTGCCTCCTTAATTATCATAATTGGAAAGATTGTGGAATAGGATTCGAAGAAAACGCGGCCCTGATTACGTTGAGCCCTTTAAACGCATCGTTTCAAACTCGAGTTAATTCCGTGAAAGTTTAGGGGCAAATATTAACAGGTATCATTCGAATGAAAGAGAAATTAATCCATCTTATTTCCTTTTTTTATTTTCAAAAGTACTTTCGCTGGGAAAGATAGAAGTGGTGCTTAACTTTCACTTAGAATAGGTCTCAAAGAGTTCGTGAAAATGGAAGATGAATTTAAAATATTGCTCAGGAATTGAAATTGAGCAAAAGCTAGCAGTAATCTAGGTGGGGGAGGGTCTCGAATTAATAGTAAATAGATACCGAACTCGAAACCCATTCCAATTGCTTCTTGTTAATTTTGATTCACAAAGCAAAAGTCTTTACATTTTGTAGAGAAATTTGATGTGTAGTTTAAATGTTATATTCCGTAGATAAACTCTGTGAGCGTTGCTACAAATTGATTTTGATTTACGAAGCACACATCTTCACATTATGTAGAGAGTGTTATAAAGGATAAATATTATGTTCCATAGATTAACACTATGAGAATTGAAACAAGTTGATTTTAATTCAGAAAGAAAGCATCCATAAATTAAGTAGAAAATATAATGTGCGATCTAAATGTTAGCTTTCGTAGATTGACAATCTGAGTTTTGAGGGTTGCTGCAAGTTGATTTTGATTTACGAAGCACACATCTTCACATTATGTAGAGAGTACTATAAAGGATAAATATTATATTCTATAGAAAAACACTGTGAGAGTTGCTGAAAATTGATTTTAATTCACAAAGAAAACATCCACACATTATATAGAAAATATAATGTGAAGGCTAAATGTAGTCTTTCGTAGACAAACTCTATGAAAGTTGCTACAAGCTCGTTTTGATTCATAAAGCAAACATCTTTATATTATGTAGAGAAATATAATATTTAGGCTCCATTTTATCTTTCATTGATTAATATTAGGAGAGTTAATGCAAGTTTATAGAGAAATAATTGCGAAATGTTATCCTTCATAAATTAGCATTGTGATAGTTGATGCAAGTTGATTTTGATTCTTAAAGCAAACATCCTCCCATTATGTACATTATGTAGAGAAATTAAATGTTTTGGCTAAATGCTATCTTTCATAAATTAATACTGTGAGAGTCACTGCAAATTGATTTTAATTCACAAAGAAAATATCTTCATTCCTATTTAAAAAAATTCCCGTGTCTTATCGATGCTAAATTTGCAAACTGTTTTTTATTTTGCTTACTTTTACGTGTTTTAAGAACTTTTAGAGTTTTTAAGAACTTTTTGTTCATCCAATATTAAAAAAAATCCCAGAAAAAAATTGAAAACTAATAAAGTTTTTTGCAACCTTTTATCCCTATTCTGATAGAAATTGGAACGAAAAATCCGTAGTCAATGGGTTAAGATATCTGAGAAAGAGAAATTCAAATATGATGTTCGGCACGTTACTAGAAAAGTATTTCCTGAAAAAGAATAATGTACCAAACAAAATGTAAAAAAATGACTTACATATCAAGAAATACAGTCAAACGACTATTAAGAAGCCCCTCTCATAGACAAATAATTCTCATTACAAGCAAAACTCAATTCCCTTAACCTGCTATCTATCACAAATCGATGTACAAAAGAATCACCGTGATGTCATATACAATACTGTTTCTCAGGTATCAGTTTGTGGTGAGTACTGTTTGACAAAGAATCCTTTTTTCTTAATGGGAAACGCTTTCGTCGGACGTTATCAAACGTGAATTTGGAGATATCATGGATTTGAGAAAGGGTCTATGAGGCCTCCTACGACACAAGATTGTATGTATGGCCATGATTATGGAGATAAATGTGAGAAGCAACAACATTTATGAACTGGCGCAAGAATGTATCCAGATATACAAAAGAACTTTTTGTGTCACAGCAAAAGGTTACGGAGGAGATTTGGTCAGGAAAGGAGGAAATGATTGATAACTTTCCAGATAAATTAGGAAAATATTCATGGAAAATCATTGTATATTACTTTGAGAAGCATCGCGTTCTTCTCAATCGCGTGAAGTAGCAGTTCGTGTTACAAATTTATTTAATGCTATTTCATTCCATCAAATTTTAAAGCGTGATTAATAACGAATATCACTAGACAACATTTTTTTTAAAAAAAACGTACGCAATATAAAATGCATTCTTATCAACTTGTTTGAGTATTTCGTTTTGCCTCATTTTGCAGAAATTCCTATAGAGAGGAAAAAATTGTTTCGTTTCTATAGGAATTCTAATAGGGAAAATGTACATAATATAAAATACAATCTTTCACACTTGTTTAAATAGTTCGTTTTGCCTTATTTTGCAAGAATTCCTTTAGAAAAGAAAGGATTTTTTCATTTTTGTAGGGAAAAAACTTACATAATATGCAACACATTCTTATCAACTTGTTTGAATATTTCGTTTTGCCTTATTTTGCAAGAATTACTATGGAAAAGAAAAGAATTTTTTGTTTCTATAGGAATTCTATAGGAAAAAAACGTACATAATATATAATACATTCTCATCAACTTTTTTGAATATTTCGCTTTGCCTTATTTTGCAAGAATTCCTATAGGAAAGAAAAGATTGTTTCGTTTCTTTAGGAATTCTATAGGGGGAAAAACGTAAATAATATTTAAAACATTCTTATTAACTTGTTTGAATATTCAGTTTTACCTTATTTTGCAAGAATTCCTATAGAAAAGAAAAGATTGTTTCATTTTACGAGTAAAATTCGGGAACGAAATTGCTTTTTAAAAGAGGTTGCCTTATATTAATGACAAAGCAGACTGCAAAATTATTCAATGGGAAACCAGGAAAAATAAGTTTGTTAAGGGCAAAAACAATTTTTAACGCTACGAACTTTGAAACCGTCTTTTAAAAACTTTAAAAATGCACAATTGAGGATGCGTAAATTTTCTCCTCGACAATCTGGATTAATAACATAATAAATTGAAAATTATACACGGTATTTTGCTATTTGTTAACTGACTTTATTGTGTAAATTATTTTGTATCAATTTGGATCGAATTTTTATTATTTTTAAAGCTACCCTTTTTTACGTATCTGTTTGTAGCTAGTGAAACCTGATGTTGAATAGGTACAACATAAATTGGGGAGTCTATAGTTAATATAAACACTTAAATTATTAGTTTTCAGTCGTTTGATAAAAAGGTTATCTAAGTTAGAATAGTTTCTTCTCTATTGAATCGAAAATTTCGAATTTTTATTTAAACAGCTATCTTGCAGAATCGTGTACAACCCATAGTTTTTAAATCCTATGAAATATTTTATCAGCAATTTAAAAATCCAAAAACCAGATAAAAATTTTATTTTTATAATGCAGAATTTTCAAATAGTATTCAGTATTCGAATAAAAATAACTTTAGTCGTGATTATAAAAGCAGTTTTTTCTTGCTTAGAATTAATTGTTTTCTAAATAACAGCCAAAAATTCTTTTGTTCCACATTTTTTTTCACCGTTTGAATAGGAAATAAAGTTTTCTAAAATTTCTGCTTTCAATAGAAAATTTTCTTTCCAAATGAAATGTTTACTACTGTTTAATCAACCGAGGGAAGATTAATTCGTAAAGTTGCAAAAATTATGGAGTAATTTTTGTAACATTTTAATTTTTATCAAAATATGAGTATTCAAACACAAATTTTTGTAGAATTTATAATACTGTTTACAGAGTTAAAAATTAAAAAGGTATTTACATAATTTATTGTGAACATAGAAAAAATTGTAAAAAAAAAACTTTCAACATTTAAATTAATGTTTTCCATAAATATTTATTGATATACATGATTAGATAAAGTAAACCCTTAAGATTATTTTAAAGTATTTTTTTTTAAATATTTCATTTATTTACAAAATAAAAATCCATTATGTGTGTTTTTTTTAAGTTTACTTACTTTAGCATTATAATTATTCGTATTAATCTTTAAGTATAAATATGAATAGTCAACAACGAAAAAAGCAATTGATATATTATTTTTGAATGATTATTTATTTATTTAAAAGAAAAAATGTGTTTAATTAATGTTAAAAAATTAATTTTATTTATTGCTTTGGATAAAAGAAATAAGAATACAAAAAAAATCGAAAACTGTAATTATTGAAACCAAAAAAAGACAAGATTCATTCAGTAAAACTAAAAATATACTAATTTCCTTCACAATTGGCAAATAAAAATATTAAAAAATAAACATTATTTATAATAACAATACTTATGTTTATACAGAAGTGAAGTTATTTCTAAAACCTCGAGTAGTTTCCAAAACTAATTTTCCATATATTTAGCAGTCTATTTTAAATATTATAAGCATATGTTAATACAAATTAAAATTCTTTCAAGTATAAAATTTTTTACGTAAAAAAAAACAATTTACCCTTGTTGAATGAATTACCAAAAGCCACATAATCTTTTTATTGTACTACACCATTTGCTTCTTTGAGTTTTGATTATTCGCAATCCCTTGAATATAAAGACTACTACACTTAATTTTTTTTATTCTTTTAAGCTCTATTGGCCATAAAACATATTAATTGAGAATTAAAATATATTAAATTGGTATAACAGATCATATTTTATCTATGTTTTCAAAATTGTTAGCTTTAAATTTTGGGAAATTTGATAAAAATTGGAGAAAAAAATCTCTTAAATAGGAATTTGATATCCCTGAAAATGTAAAACTTTGAATTTTAAGTTGGTTATAAAATATCTCAATGAATGACTATTTGCTTCGAATTTACAGCAAGATAATGAGAAAATATTTAATTAACTAGAATAATTTATAAAAAACTGGTGGCATTATTTCTCCTAACCTAAAAAGGTAGTTTACAATTGTGAAATCAAACCATTCATTTCAAAGTGTGGAATCTATATACATACAACATAGTCACAATGACTTTTACCTTTTCTTCAAATAGCCATAATGTGTTTTATTTATAAGATATATCCCACCCTAAATTGTGAAAGCGAACTAAATGGACTAGACGATTAGTAGTTTGTACAAATTTCTCCCTATAAAACTATCAACAAAAAAACATTTTTGGAGCCATTAAGCACATATTTCGCACTTAGCATAAACCAATCAAAATTCATAACTCTGGGCTTAGAAGATCCTTTCTTAAAGAACCATATAAAGTTAAGAGTACAATTTCAGTACAGACTGAACTATCTTGTCGCACTTTTGATTCAATATTCCTAAAATTAATTTATAATGTCATGAGGATTTTAAACTTTACCAAGAACATGATGATATTTCATTTCACCGGAATTAATACGATTTTGATACTTTTAAGCTATCAATTATATTTTTTAAAAGCTGCGACAATGTATATAGAGTGCACCTTTCCGATTTCAAAACTAAATATTTTTAAATTAATTTTAAATTATTGCAATTTCAGTTCATTTCCAAAAGAGATTCTTATCATGTCAGAACATTATGTTATTTTGGGAATGAGGTAGACAAATATTCGTAGGCGAAAAATAAAAAAAAACTATGTGAAAAATTGAAATTTTATTATCTGCACAAGTATTTCAAAAAATCAGCTTTTAATAACTCGTTGCCATCTTATTTACAAAAGTTCTGATAAAAAAAATAAGTTAATGACTACAGCCAATATGAAACCTGAAAAAATGTCATTTTGAGCACGTGATTATATGAAATGAAATAAATAGGAAATGGGATATTTTTTTAAACAATAAATGCGAGACAAAGTTTTTTTGAATCGTTTACAATGATAAAGTGACTCATTCAGTGAAACGATGAAAATGAATGAAAATATAATTTAACTTGCACGAGCGCGTGGTGCTTGGCCGTTCAAGAAATGATGTTCTGACATAATGCAGTGAAATATGCACAGCTGATTTCGTTTTAATCTTTATTTTATTATTTCCCTTATACATAAATTAAGAAATTAAAAGGAATTTTAATTAAAATAGTTATTAAAAAATAGCAGATTTTTTTAAAATCTTAATTTAGAATTATAAAATAACGTAAAACACAACCTGCATTTGTTAATTAATTAGACATAGTATTAGAATAATGTAATAAATTTAAACAATATTTAATCTCATTATAAATACCAATGCACGGTCCTTTAAATTAAAGAAAGTCACAAAATTAAATTATGTTGAAAACTCTCCCCCCCCCCTTTCCAAAAAACTTATTTTTATTCCAATCTTCTTTTAATGCAAGCTAAAAAGTATTTGATGGAACCTAGATGGCAACACAATCTGGTTACAAATGAATAATGAAAGAATAAGTTCGCATAATAAAATTAATCTGATGATAAATAAATAATTTTAAACATAAAGTTGTACAAAAATCTATATTATTATGTGTTACAACATAAAAAAAACTTTTATTATTTGCTCATTTGCTTCTTTTAAAAAGATTTAATGGTTATTTCATTGTGATATTATACATTTCAATGAACACGCGGGATCTTCACAACCATTTCAATGAATTGGCCCATATTTTTTTACGAGTTTGTGGTGCCATCTTGTAATGATATACTACATTAAAAGAGCTCTTGGTTATTTCATATTTTGTAGAGTCTTTGAATATTAGATTGATTTCTCTACAGAGAATATTGATTTATCTCCCTACAAATCATATAAGAATATTGATTTCTGTACATTTATATTACCCTCTTTTCTAGGTCTCATGGAAAAATTATTATAGCCATGAAATTTTAGTTATTCTTTTAGTGGCGCTCTACTAATAAGTGTAACATAATCAGGTTTTTATTAATCTGATTAATATTATTATCTTACTTCAACATTAATGAACAAATGAAAATCATTTTGAACAGGAATTTGCTTTTACTTTTTATAGATGTTTAAAACGGAAAATAAATTGCAAGCCATATTTAAACTTTTTCATCCATTTATAAGGGTTCCCTTCTTTCCTAATGTGTTTGAACAAGTAAATTAGTACATTAGTTAATTCAATAAACTTAAAATATATTTATACTTTTAATATTCCAATTCTGTTAAATTGTCTTTTTTTTCCTTGTCTTTTTTTCGTTTAACACAAATTTGACAATTAAATTCTAAAAAAGTGTTAATGCAATATTCTTCCATTTGTGTGTGTGTGTGTGTGTGTGTGTGTGTGTGTGTGTGTGTGTGT
>JAOUZG010040464.1:2930039-2947550 GCA_026289955.1 Argiope argentata | reverse complement strand
TGTGTGTGTGTGTGTGTGTGTGTGTGTGTGTGTGTGTGTGATTCCAATTTGCGGTAATTGATTTTAGAACATAAAACAGTCTAAAACTGCTGGCTTGAACGGTGCATCAGGAAGTTAAAAATCATTATTACTCCAATTGCAAAGTACGTAAAATTTGTGAAAAGTGTAATGTATTGTAATGTATTAAAATATCACTCGTTGAATTTTTTATAATACATTCTACATGACAAGACCCGTAAAAAATCACATTTTAAATTTGTGTGTGGTTGAAGTTTTTTTTTTTTTTACAAATCTCTTTGAATTTAAATGCAAAAATTATTAACAATTATTTGGACTTATTTCCCAAAAATTCAACTTGCCATTTTATTCGATGATGTGATATATTGATATTAAATGATATAGATGATGCTATATAGGTATTAAAAAATAAAGATGTGTGTTAAGATGTAGATATTAAAAAAATAAAGAATGATATATAGATATTAAAAAATAAACAAATAAAAAACATTTGTTTTCACAAAGTTGACTAAGAAAATAAAAATTAAATAAATCATTAATATCTTATTAAGTTAAAATGTACTGAAATCAAAACAAATGACTATTTTTGAATAAAAGCTTTCATAATGTACATTATCTAGAGTCCTGAAATTAATAAATCCTCCAATGTTTCAATGAAATGACCGATTAATACATATTTTTTTTATCTTTCTCATACATGAAGCATATATAAAGTATTATAATTACCGAAAAAAATCTATTTTGACGAATATCCACGTGTCTGACCACCCTCAAACAGAAAACTATTATTTATCATGTGAGAACACGACGTTGTTTTGGTTAGTAGGTTTTGGTATCTCCGAAATTTACGAGCAAAAAATATTCTTTTTTTCAACGGTAGATAACGAGTCACCTGACCCAGGAAATTTGAGGTTTGTTTTGCAAATATTGTTTGAAATATTTAATTAAAGTTACTATCAATTACTTTTTGCTTGTCGTTTCTATGAAATGACGTCATCTTTCAGTTTGTTTGCAATTTCTTACTTTTAAATAATTAACCTCGCCCTCAAAAGATTATCGATTTTTTTTTAGAATTCTTTTGCACTTTTGACCATCTCAATTTTGTAAAAAGTGACTTATATTTATTCTTTAATGATATTATAAGCGCATTCTTATTGTATTTCTCAAAATACTATAAATATTATAATATAATTTTAATATCAATCTGCATCACGTTCATTGGATTTTAACACAAATACAATAGCTTCCAGTAATAGTGAACTTTTCGTCAAAATTACTGGGCTTTTTTTTTCTTAAAGTCAGTTGAGTACCAAAACTTTTCTTGCCTGATAGAAAAATAAAAAGTGAAAGTTTTAAAAAATTATCGTTAGAGAGAGAGAAAGTCTCGTAATTTCTCAAACCCGTTTAAACTGGTTAATGACTTAAATTAATTAAGACAAATAATCATTTAAAATTAGTAATGTCCTCCCATAATAACTTGAAATATACGACTGCAGATTTGATTTTTTTATTTCGAATTATGTCCATCCGTCTACTTGTGTATGTGTGAACACGATAACTCAAAAACATTTAGAACTATACAGAAGAAATTTTAGATATAGATTTTATACTATATTTGTATATTTATATTGAATTTTGAACAAAATCCATTCAAATGAAATCTGTTTGTCTGGATATATAAATGAAGAAGATAGTTACGAAATGCAAAGTGTAAAGGAGAATGTGAACTAAAAGTAAGAATGAAGAAGATAGTTACGAAATGAAATTTGTAAAGGAGAGTGTGAAATAAAAGTAGGAATGATGAAGATAGTTACGAAAGGGAATTTGTAAAGGAGATTGTAAAGGAGAGCATGAACTAAAAGTAGGAATGAAGAAGATAGTTACGAAAGGGAATTCGTAAAGGAGAATGTGAATTAAAAGTAGGAATGATGAAGATAGTTACGAAAGGGAATTTGTAAAGGAGAGTGTGAACTAAAAGTGAGAATGAAGAAGATAGTTTCGAAATGAAATTCATAAAGGAGAGTGTGAACTAAAAGTAGGAATGATGAAGATAGTTACGAAAGGGAATTCGTAAAGGAGAATGTGAACTAAAAGTGAGAATGAAGAAGATAGTTACGAAAGGGAATTTGTAAAGGAGAGTGTGAACTAATAGTAGGAATGGAAGATGATTCATTTCAAATCATAAAAAGAGAATTATCTGTCTCCGTCAAATAATTTTGAGTACGCGAATTAATCAAAATGTGCATTGTAAATGATAAAATACACTCGAAATATAAGCAAATATGAATACAAAGATTAATTCTAAAAAAAGTATGCATTTTATTATTTTCAAAACATTATATGCTTTTAGAGCTAAGTGAAGGAAACGTTACATAAAAAGGGCATTTTTAACAGTGAAGATGATTGTGAATGAAATGATGAGGACGATACAAGCTGTGAAGGTAGATGCGTGGGAGTAATAGGGTCCATCTGCCAGGGTCCTCAGCATTGGTTGGACGTGCTTCCAGGTTCCGTTGTTCGGCAGGGCCTGCAACCCCAGGATGTGACACATCACGTTATACAGATCAATTACTTGAATTGGTTTCGTTTTCAACCCGCTACGGAAATCTGAAAAAAAAAATAGCAAGGATTTATTTTTGTATTATTTAATCGTTCAATTATTATTTAGAACAGTGATATCAAACCACTAATAGTAGTAAAACATCTCTGTTCTATTAAAATATATTCTTCAAATTTTCTGCTGTTGTGTTGTATTTAATAGCACTTGCCATGGATAAGCCTCCGCTGATACGATCAGCAGATTTTTAGCCTAAGAAATGCTTCTCTTTATTTTAGAAGTAGCGCCATCTAGGGCCAAGAGAACGACTTAGCTACACATACGCCACTACCCTTTTTAGGGGGTGGACTACATTCATGCAAATTCATTCATACATCTCAGATCGTAATTTAGACCTGGAATAGAGAACGATCACCTCTGACCCAGTACCCCCAGTGATATTACTCTCGATATGGAGGATTTTTCAAACACGAACAGATTTAACGAGCGCCAGTTGCCATACACTCGGGGAATCTTTTGGCCGGAGAGTTTCGAACTCGTAACTTAAGGAGTACGAGTCCAACCAACCAGGCAATGCCGGCTCTACCAACCAGGCAATCCCGGTCCATCAAATTTTCTAAAATACTTAATTGATGCGAAATATTAATGTAAGTTACTTATATTTGTTCTTCAAATGTTGTATGTGATATGTAAGTGCGTATGTTGTTAAAAATATCCCATTTCGCTAATGGTGGTAGTAGTTATATCAACATTTTTTACATTTTGATATAACATATATTTAACAAGCACACATTTAACAAGATGTGAATCTAGACATTTTTGAAGAGATGTACGGCCATTCTAAAAAGTTCTGGATGTATTTTATTGATTTTAACCTGCAAAAAAAATGAAAAAAATACATAAAAAATATTTATTTCTTTAAAAGAAAGTAGTGCTTCCCACAGGAAAAAATATGGATTCAAAATGCACTACAAAATACAATCTGATCATAAATTAAGGATAATGCAAGTTGAGGAAAAGAAAGAGACAGTAGGAAAGCAAATGTGACTTAATTGTAAAGTTTATTTATTAAACAAAACGTAAAGAGCGAAAAAAGGTTCTATATGTTCTATATAATTAATAAAAATTGCGATTTTTTGCTCCCTGGAGCCAATAACAAAAAAATCTATTTAAAAAAACCAATATTACTTGGTTGGTAAGAGGATTAATACATAGTATGTCTCCCAGACGATGCAATATAATCCCTGTAAAGCCTAGGCATGCTGAGTATCAAATTATCGATCTGATCTTGGGAAATATTACACCACTCATCAAGCAATGCTCTCTGAAGTTCCAGTAGACATGTAGGAGGTGATTGAAGGGCTGCAACTCGTCGGCTAAGCATGTCCCACACATGCTCTACTGGTTTCATGTCCGGTGAGAATGCTGACCAGACCCTACGGGTGATATCCTCCGATCGATGGCATTTGTTCACGATGTTTGCACGGTGAAGACGGGCGTTGTCAGTTATAAACACGAATTCTGAACCCATGGCTCTTCGAAACAAAAGTACATGTTGATCCAGAATGACGCCCCAATAGATTTAGCATGCCATGATTCCAATTTGAACATGCAGGTCAGTTCTAGAATCCAGATTAATTCTTCCTCAAACGAGCAGTCTTGCACCACCGTAACGGTGTCGTTCAATGATTTTCTCTTGGTTGTAACGGATACCTGAATCTTTAAATGAAAGTCTGGCAAGAATCAGGCTGCAAACTAAACCTCTATTCGGAAAACATCACACATGCCCACTGTTGCGGTGTCCACAATGCGTTCTCTCTAATCCAGGCTAACCGCTGGCGACAGTGAATTGCAGTAAGTTAGAACACATCTCACTGGCCAAAGAGCATATTGATCAATCTGCCCTAAGCGTCTGTACACGGTCTGCCTTGAAACTGTCGCACCAATGGCTGATGAGATCGGACGAGACAGGTTTGATGCTGAGCTCCATCTGTTTCTTTTGGCAGTAACTGCCAAGTACCGGTCTTCATTCGGCATTGTAACTCGGGGGCGACCTGAGCTGTAACGTCTACTCACATTGCCATCATCTTGGAATCGTTGCCAAAGCCCGGAGTTGACGCTTTAGGTGATTCCAAGTTCCTCTTCCAGCTGTGTACGTCCACATTCCCGACGGCCGATAATTCTACCATTGCACAGAAAGGCTTATAAAGCGGTTGCGAACAATTTTACTTCTTTGCCTGTATTCCTTATACATCACTCTCTTACAGTCTCGTTATTGCAACGTACTATCGGTGTCATCTGGTGGCTTCCTGCAATTTGCATCTGATTTTTGGAGATGTGTATGTTCATTTTAAAGGTGATATATGTATTTTCGATTTCCACGTGATTCTGAATTATCTTTAATTTATGGACATGAGTGTAAATAAACATAAAATAGAGCTACAAAAACGTATTAGATTATTAATAATTATATATAGTCCTGGCACAGAGGTAGCACGTCTTCTTCGTGATCCGAGTTCGAGTCCCGATTAGGGTACAGTTGTTCTTCTGTGTACTGTCTGTGAGGTGTATGAATGTGTCCCCCTGTAAAAGGGGTCTGTGCAAGCGAGTGTGTGTGTATTAATCTCAAATGAGCTAGAAGTCAGACTTCTGCCCTCTGGTACTCAGGGGTCCATACCCTCAGAAGCTACTGCACCCTAAAAGCTAACACGTCATCATCATCATCATCAAAATGTCAAAAAGGCATGCTGAAATTTAAGAAATTGACCTAAAAAACGTTAAAAACGAGAAAATAAACATATCCAGAGGATATGAGTGCTTCGTGTTTCGTAATACAATGAAGGAAACCTAATATGAATTTCGGAGCACTCTTCTTCGACGGATTGAAGCCAACATTTTCTTCATTTAAGTCATTGCAATTTTGAATTCCTGCACTTACATAAATGCAAAAATGCAGACAAAAGATCAAACCTTTGAAAATTTTGATTTAAAATTTGATACCGGTCTACACTTTAGATGTTAAATCTCTTCATTAAATTTTATTCATCCAGATGTTTCATTATGTAATTATTGTGTAAATAAAGTCTGAAAATTTTCTCCGATTTCGGCCAAAATTTTATAAAAAAAATTTACAGATTTGGTGAAAACGCCTTAAACCAAATTTCGTTATTAAAACTCGATTTTTATTAGTTGTCGTATTTACAAATAGACAGAAATAATACCAAAGAGGTTTTTTGGACTCACGGAAATCTGAAACAAGGGGACTCATCAAAATTTTGAGTTCAAATGTCTTGACGATTACGATATTTTCTCTTTCAATACTTCGTTTACAAGAAAATAAAAATGAATAATATTTTATTAATTAAAACGTTGTTATTATAAGAACTTACCAGGTCCGGTTGCCATGAAAATAGCCCGCATATCGTCAGTGGCGTTGGGTGAATACCCGTGCTCACCATGATAATCGGAGAACTTTATATCACCGACTAGTTTAGACGTATCATTCAGCTGAAAATAGATTAACAAAATTTAAATAATTAAATAAATTATTGTCTTCTTTCTTGATTGTATGTTAAAAATGTTTTATCTTCTATTCAGTCAAAATATCAATTTCATGTTATGAAATATTACATGAAATGAATTTATTTATGAGTAAGACATTAGTTAACCATATTGATTTCATTAATCTAGTCATGACAGCCTGAACTACATCCTATAATCACGTAATACAATGCTAGTTTGAACTAAATATGGAGAATAAATATCAGAACTCTGATTGGTTAATAATATTTACAAATTGGCAACATCGGTCCTTATGCATCAAGTTGGGGTGAAAGTAAGGGGTTGTATTTAAGTTTTTTTTTTTTTTTTGGTGAGATATTTCAATTCTTTAAGAAAGGGAGATCCTTTTTGAAGTTTGATGATCTACTAATAATGTGGTACATACAGCAGTGATATGCACTGGTGATGACGTATAAGTGTAAAGCGATCATTGATGATGTATTAATTTGTCGTGAACATTCAAAAGAAATTAAAATCTGAAAGATCGATACAGATTAGTGGTTTCCGCTGGGGGAATTCGTCGCGATTTTTGCTCCTTAGAAGCTTCATTCCGATATAGAGTTTCTCTCTCGAAAATGAAGGGTGGTGAAGGATCAACGGCCAGGATCAAGAGGTCAGGACTTCTCATATGAAACAAAAATGCTCAAAAATCGATTTAATGATTGTAAGATTCTATAGCGTATTGTTTATACATAGAAATGCTCAGTGGAGTAGGTTTTTGAAGCGTTTCTATAAAATAAAGAATGTTATAAGTCAAATGATATATCTTGAAGTTTTAAGCATCTACTTGAAACAAAAACTGGCGAAATCAGATCACTAGTTTGAGCTGGGGATATGTTTAGCTTTTTTAATTAGTTGATTGTGAAAATAAGATAATAAAATATTTCTGGAACAAGAACAACGTTTCTATGCGTTAAATTAAAGGCTTATTTATTTTTTGATATAAAACTCAAAATCAAATTAATGCTGTAAAACAGCCAATACATTAATTGATAGAATCAATCAATTGAAAAACTCCAATACAAAGCATCAAACGGTTTAACATATTATCAAGATCAAGGAAAAGAATTTGAGAAAAACGTGATAAAAAATAGGCTTACTAGTTAATAAGCTATCTAAAGATTGTTGAAACTTTGAGTTGCATAGCATTTGGTTTTTGCAACAAGTACCCTAATCTGTGGTACATTTAGATTTGAAGTCATCTTTTTTTGAAACCAAAAGATTTATTACCTATCGACTATCAGACGTTGGCTAAACCAAACTAAGAGTAGATGAAGAAGGGAAAAGGAATAGGGAAATGAAGTGGGAGATAAACTTTTTAACTTGAGCGATACGGAAACCGTTGATGTGCACAATATTATAAAGACTTGATCCTGTACATTCAAATAAGAGGGTAACGTTTAAAGACAATTTCTTTATCTATAGCCTTATGTATGTGCATAAGAATAACTCATTTTCATCTCGGTCATTGAGATTGATAATATTGACATTATAGTTCATGGTTATACATGAAACATCCTCACCATAAAAGCTAACAGGCTGTTAAGACATCAGGATATTACAAGGGTAGTTCAAGGAATCCACCTATCTTCATCGGGTGGATCTTAACTCAGAAGCTCGAATCACACGAAGCTTCTCTCACCTCCTTCAAAAAGACGATCCTCCGGTGACTTTAAAAAAAATCGAAGCCAAGGAAATGTCTCATTTATTTTCATTCAAATTTTATTTTCTGTCAAAATTCCACCGCTCGTTTTCACACTGGTGCACTTGAGCTTCCTGTTACCTAATAGTTGTTCAGAAAAAAATCCACTGGCCTTCAGCTGACCGTGGAAATATTCGTTAAGGATCCATCCTCTTAGTCACATGGAACAAAAGAAGGATTTACATCCGATAGATTTGACATTCTTCCCCTCCTAAGCTCACATTTATTTCGTTGGAACGACGAAAAACACAAGTGTGATTCTTTATCTGGATTCGACTAATGTAAAAATGATCTCACAAGGGGAGAGAATCCCACATTTAGCAGTCTGGGGGCAATCACAATGTGAGGGTGCTACACAGTTGATGACCCTTCTTCTTCTGTACAGCCAACCACCCCGCCTCCACTGGACGTAGCAGTATCGAAAGGATTTGTTGTGGCCGACTGTACACAGTTAATGACCCATCTGGCCGGAAATGACAATTACCAAGTATGGCAATCAGGGAACGTTACAGCGGTCAAACAGGTGTCCCATGGCAAGGGAGCTGAATCTTCACAATATTTAATTAAAATACGGAAAATATTTTATGCTTTAACGAAGCAAATCAATTAATCTGCACATTTACTGCTTTCGAGTTTTAATGGCAACATATGAATGAGAGAGCAGACTATATATAATTAAAATAATACAGCTTTGATTTAATGAATAAACATATTTTTGAGGTATCACTTACACTAAGTAATGCATTTCATATTTAATTGAAAATAAATATGAACATTATATTTTTGGTGAATCAATTTATCGCCAAAGGTGATACGTTTATAATACTCTTCGACTCACCGCTTTGACGAAATAGGCTTCATCACATTCCAGCACGATGGGTCCGAGTCTCTTCGCGTTTTTGGTGTGAAACGACTCTGGAATATCTTGTCTTCTGTAAACATGGAGTCCTGTGATGTTGGCATGGGTCAGTTCATAATACAGCTACAGGGGAAAAAAGAAGTCATACAAATAGAGTCAACTGAAGAAAAATTATAAACCCAAAATCTCTCCGAAACTTTATTACACATTCCCCAATAAAAGCCTTATATTGTTGCACTCGGATAAATTCGTCATTTTCTTCGTATTCTGTATCAAAGGTCATTCTAAGGTTGTTGCACTTCTGTGGACCAAAACGCACTTTGGCAATGCGACGAGGGAATTCACAATTGCTGACAAGGTTAAAATGACAGAAGAGAGGTACAAAACACATTTTCCGGCCGCGACATCAACTGGAAGCACAATACTCGCAGTATCTCAATCCCATGATTTAGTATATGATCCCTTTTGAAGCCTAAGGCTTGCACTAAACGACAAAAAAATTTGGACTCTCTAAATCAGGGGTTCTCAAAAGAGGGTCTTGACCACCAGAGGGTTCGCGAGATGTGGAAGAAAAGTTTAAAGTAAATTAATTTATTTGCTGTAGTTTTCATTAAAAAAAAAGAGTACACATAAAGCCTTTAATACACATACAAGTTGGTTTTTGTGTTCTATTAGTTAATGGAATGCACGAGCTTACTCGGAATTAACCAATTTTTTTTAATGTCTGAAATGAGTTTGTAACAAACAAAACAATGTCATTTTCCAGAGTCAAAAGATTTCTTGGTTTTTTTTAATTTATCAATATGGAGAGTCCTTTTCCACAGTTGTAATGTGCAGAAAAGGGCATCAAAGTTTTTAATGTTGTTGTGGACAGTTCTGGGTATTCCTTTTTAATACGTAACCAACATTTGTCGATATAAGCTTTGTTAAAAGTTACTTAAGCTGACTGATAACTTGAAATCTCTATCGGTTTATTATGATGACGGACACTTAGCTCAGCTTTTGTTACGGCTTGCTCACTGAACGGATTGACTATCCACATAACCCCACTCATAACCTTAACTGGAATGTAATCTCTAAACTGTTCAATCAAAGTTTCGAGATGAGATGATGCTAGTAAGGAGAAAGATGAAGTGTCAAGGGATGTGATGCCAATACCCGACACATACTCTACAAACTCTTGAGTACGTGTAAAATTTTCAAAATTTCTGTCTAAACTCTAGACAGAGTTAAAACTTGGGGGGGTCGCTAAAATACTTAGTCTTAAAAGGGGAGTCGTAATGTCTAAAAGTTTGAGAACCCCTGATTTAGTTTATGGTCCACACACTAAAGCAAAGTACTAGTACTGTAAAGCCTAGTATTTGCACTAAACGACGCCAAAATTTGGACTTTCTAAAGCAACGGCTTCGACGGGAATGAGATAGGTTAAAGACAGAGACATTTCATTACAGAAAAATTCAATAAGCGCTTGCGCGTCTGCATCACTGCAAAAGGCGGCCACTTTGAAACGAATGAAATTTATTAACTAATTAAAGTCTACTCTTATTATTATTTGTTACTGTGTCAGAAAATGATGTTGTTTTTAGGATGAGGTTTTGGGAGTCAACAAAAATCCGTAGGTGAAAAATGAACATTTAATTATCTGCACGAGCCTCTCAGAAATTAGCTTATAATAACGCGTTGCCATTGCATTTACAAAAGTTCTTATTAGAAAAAATAAGTTAATGACTACAGCAAATAAAAGCTAGAAAAATCTCATTTTGAGCACGTGATTATATGAAAGGAAATAAATAGGAAAGGCGATATTTTTTTAAACAATAAATGCGAGACAAAGTTTTTTGGATCGTTTGCCATACCAAAGTGACTCATTCGATGAAACCATTAAAATGAATGAAAATATAATTTAACTTGCACGAGCACGTGGTGCTTGGCGGTTCGAGAAATGATGTTCTGAGATGATGCATTGAAATATGCATAGCAGATTTCATTTGAATCTTTTTTTAATCAAGTTATATTAAAAATTGTTTGACCGGGTTTTTATACCCTTCGCTGTATATATTTTTAATAATCATTTGTTATCGTGTCAGAGCACGATGTTGTTTTCGGGATGAGGGTTTTGGCGCCAACAAAAATCCGTAGGCGAAAAATGAACATTTTTATCTGCACGAGCATCTCAAAAAATCTACTTTTAATAACGTGGTTTCATAATCATTTGTTATAAAACCATGATGATCACCTGTGAGAAAGAGAAAGTGTTCATAATTATAATTTAAGATATTAATAATTTAAAAAATAATTTTAATAATAATTCAGTAATTTCAATAAAAAAAATAGTAAAAAAAAACTTCGAATACATAATTTTTCAATAAAACATCAAAATAAGCCTCGTATCTAACAATTTCAAAACTTAAAAAAATATTTCATTAATTTTTTATCAAATACACTGGGCTGTAGAAAAAGCCCTTGAAAGATCCCAACAAATCATATACTAAAGTCACAAGATAATTCGACATGCTCCCCTGTCATGAATCACATCTCTTTTATATTTTGATATTCTCAACACTCCGGTTTACAAGTAGATTCGGTTCATGTATTTAATTCGATGAATGTGTTATCTCTTAACTATAATAAAGGAGTAGTGATCTAATAAGATAGTAAGTATAAACTAATTAGATAATAGACGTGTGTCACAGACGAGTCACGCGGCAGCAATTATTAACTATAATATAGAACCGATCATCTAATTAAATTCTAAATGGGAATCACAAGGTCAGTTAAATCAAGGTAAATATAACTCAAAAACTCAAGGTAATTATAACTCAAAGACTCGAGATAATTATGCCTCAAAAAGTAATTATAACTCAAATGTTTTACTTTTTTTTACATTTTGGTCTTCAATTCACCCAAAATATATTTTAATTATAGACAACACTTTAATATTATATAAATAGAAAGTACTACATACAGGAAAAATTCTCGAATTACCAATATGTACGAATAAAAAAAATATTCACATCAGCTAAGATAAACTTTATATTCATAAATATAATTCCATTATATATTAATAATTTTTTAAAAAAATGACCTTTTCTTCTTTTCCGGGCTGAGGCACCAAGGATATGATGGGTCCAGCGTTCACTTGGTACCTTATGTACTGGGAATACTTGTCCAAAGTGATGAATGTTGAATTCCTCACGTCTGCCATGCCGTGGTCGGACAAAACCATTATGTTCACCTGTGGGAGAGAAAAAGTAATAAAAACACAATCTGCGTAAATACACTGAAGAGTCAGACGGTTTGATATATTTCATGTATTATAACTATCCACAAAGTTGATGTATACCGTGGAACAAAAGTAATTTTCAAATCGAGTATCTGTGATGTCTATGTTCAAGATCTAAAATTATTACATCTTGAAATGTGAATCTTTCAAAAAGCAACAACTAAAAATTGTTTGTAACTTTAAAATAGTTAATAATTATGTAACTTAAAATAATTGTTGTAGCTTTAAAACAAGTATGTGCACTTTGATTTCCCCTTATATAGAGGAAAAATTAGATAATGAAGAAAACTTAAGAAAAGTAGAGAATCATTTAATCTTCTACCAGTATGTTGTTGTTAGTCCGAGGATACTGGTATACATATCCGATGCCAAAACGTACCAAAATTTATACAGCTATATCAATGATTCTAAGTTCACGAAGTTATCCATTGCATAAACCGGAATAAAAATTGCCATGATAATAGTAATTTTCAATAAAAGAACGCCTAAATGGAAATGTCACAATCAAAGAATAACACATTTAAACTCAACTGGCGTCCTGGCCCAGATATAGCGTGTCTTCCTTGTGATCTGGGGTCCTGGGTTCGAGTCCCGTTAAGGGACTGTGTTCTATCTGTAAGGTGTGTGAATGTATCCCCTCCAATAAAAAAGAGTCTGCGCAAGCGAATGTGTTGAGCGTGTAGTTAAGTTATATTCTTGGCCCTATTGGCGCTACTTCAAAAACAAGAGACGCACACTCATTTGGTTTAAAATCACCGACGGCCCGTCAGCGCACTTGTCCAATGGCAAGTACCATTAGAAACTACAACATTTAAATTCATATTATTGAATTACATTTTCAAATAAAATCTTTAAAACAAAATAAATTAAATATAATATATATTAATAAAGAAAAGTTGACAGTAATTCGAAAATATTTAATTACTTATGAAACTTGAAAAATCTAAAATCTGACCTCTTTCTTGGGCTAGAATATTAGCCAGAATAGTATCACTGTGATTGCCGCTATAACACTAAAATAAAATAGGAGGAACCAAAAATGGGAAGAAAATATTTATAGATCTGAATAACAACTACAGAGATAAAATGTTAAAATGGGAATCGATTTTACATTTATTTAATTTTATCGGTAAGAAATAACCATAAAATAAAAATGGCAATATATCACTCGTGATAAATGTACCATATGCTGAGAGGCTTCGACAAAGGTAATCGTGTTTTTGATTTATTACATTCCCAAACACATGAACAAACAAATATATAAATAGTTTACCTTATATGAATTTAAATCCAAACTTTTTTACAGCTCTACGGTTTTGGAATAAAACATCATTTATTTTTGTCATCTCTTTTCATTTTTGAGTTATCGTCTTCAAGACAAGTAAAGAGGAAGACAAACATCATTAAAAATTCTTTTTCCAGACTAAATGACATCTAAAATCTGGGGGTTCAATAAAATATCAAACTGAATTTTAAATACCTAAAATAATTCTTCCTGTGAATTAAAAAATGTTTTTCTTTATAATATTCCGCTGTATGATAATCTGTCCATTTTTGGAGGAAAAAAATCTCAAAAATTATCAAATCCATCGAATATTACTCATTTTACTAAACTGTATTAAGACTTATTTCTTTTTATATATAAAATAATGTGTAAGATTTAAAAGATCACAATTAACAAAAGTCTTTAATCACTACTTTTTAAACTTTTATTGGAATAACTAGAAATTAACATAAAGATCTAAAATTCATCTTATTGTTTTAATATTTATGAAAAAGATTCAAGAAAAAGCCGGCTTTCTGGCATAGAGGTAGAGCGTCTTCCTCGTGTTCTGGGAGTCCCAGTTTGGGCATGGTTGTTCTTCTGTGTGCTATCTGTGAAATGTGTGACTGTGCCCCCCTGTAAAGGGGCTGTGCAAGTAAATGTGGTGAGTGTGTAACTAAGTCGTACTCTTGGCCCTAGTTGGCGCTACTTCAAAAACAAGAGACACTACTTTTGGCCTAAATCTGCTGCTGTATCAGCGGAGAACTTGTCCATGACGAGTGCCATAAGTAACAACAACTACTGCAGATTCAAGAAAGATAAAAATGTTAGGAGTTTTATTTTATAAAATAATAATAAACTTCAGAAATATATATATTTTTTAATCATATAAATTAAATAAAGCAAATATTTTCTCTAATTTTTCATATTTCATTTATATTTATTTTTAGATTCAACGTTATTTGCTTATAAAGTTTAATGCATCTATCATTTCATTGTGTTTTTACATACCTGATTCGTTAACCTAGCTCTGGCAAGAGCTTTCTGCATGTAATCTAAAACATCGTCAATGATCTGGACAGCTTTTCTGAACACCGGAGAATCTTGACTAGCGTAATGGCCTAAAAAAATTATTTGAAACTAATAAATAAAACAAATTAATCAATAATCCAACAAGTAATCCGACACCAATTTAAAAATTCAATTATGTATAATTCATATAAAAACGGTGAGATTAAAAAACAAACCTTTTTTTTCTGATTAAGTTGTGTGTTAAGTATATTTCTTTCTGCACCATCACTATATAAAGAACACAAGTTTGTATGTGGTTTGTTTGTATTAATGCCCCATTTTAAAGCCTATTTTGGGTCGCACCTCATAATTTTGAATTACAGTCAGATAACAAGGAATACACCTGAGCTGGGCCAAGATGGCCTGGTTGGTAGAGCGTTGGACTCGTACTCTTTAGGTTATGAGTTCAAAACTCACCGGCCAAAAGATTCCCCGAGTGTATGGCGACTGGCGCTCGTTAAATCTGTTCGTGGTCGCAATGTCCTTCCTATCAAGAGTAATATCACTGGGGTACTGGGTCAGAGGTGATCGTTCTCTGTTCCAGGTCTAAATTACGATCTGAGATGAATGAATGAATTTGCATCAATGTAGTCCGCCCCCTAAAAAGGGGTTGTGACGAGTGTGTAGCTAAGTCGTACTCTTGGCCCTAGATGGCGCTACTTGTAAAACAAAGAGACGCATTTCTTAGGCTTAAAATCTGCTGATCGTATCAGCGGAGGCTTGTCCATGGCAAGTGCAATTAGTCACAACACACAGCATCTAAGCTGGCACGTCTCTCTCACCACACCATAGGGAGGACATTTGACCTCGGCGGATTTAAAATGGATCTGATCCACTTTCAAGATGGTTCTTCCGTGGAATCTGGCACCGGTTCTGAACCGAAACCCTACCACCAGGCCACCGTCTCTTCGTGCGCTCGTGCATGTGTTCGTGTTTACCGAATAAAAATTGTTAAAATGTTAATTAAACTCGTAAAGTATACTTAGCAACGTTCACACGAAGCCGACTATTGCAAAAAATGGAAGGGTATGGCTACCTCAAAAATTTGAATAACTTCCATCTAAACTAACATCATAATCTTCCAATTAGACATCAAACATTCAATAATTTCCTAAACTAGCGTCAGATAATTAAATCGAAAAATTTTAGCTTTAGGCAAGACTAAAATTGTGAAGATTGGAATGGGCGCAGTTTAAATTTTTAAGCACACTACAAAATTATGTCGCATGCAAATTATGCAACGCAAGAGCTCGCACTCTTCACCTTCAAGTGAAAAATACCAAAATCCTTATATTTTATCGATTGAGCTACTGCCTGTTGATTTCAATTTTCATTACAAAATACTAAAACTCTATTTAAAATATCAAAAATTAATTAAATTTATTAATGAATTAATATTTGAAAAAATTGTATTAACGTCAAGTGTCATCCACTACAAGTTTAAAAAAAAAGGCGTTAGAACTTGAGTGGATGAATAAAAATTATTTCATTAACGATTGAAAATTTGAACAAGATATATAAATATAGATATAGGGAGAGTGTGAACTAATAGTATGAATCGAAAAAATCATATAACACAGGTAACAGTTTCTAAACGAAACATGAATAAAAGACAGTATTCACAGAAATCGGCAACGTGCTGCAACAATAGCTCATTACTAACTAACGGCAATGTTACAACAGCGCTCTAATTGCAGTTAAGTGGCTATTAGTACTCTAAACACAAAATTTACATGACTAATTTCCCTTAGTTTTCTCATGCGTATATAAGTTTTATAATAGAATAACAGTTTCTAGAAGAATCTATGGATCTCATGTCCTAATAGAAATATTACCATATTTCTTATACAGTTCTCCGAAAAGCTTCGTTTTTGTGACCAAGATCAAAGGTATTTGATTTGGCATCCATTGAAAATATCTATAAATCTCTTTTCTTTACTATGAGACCAACTGTGCAAGGAAACAATATTATAGATTTGTAACAATATTGGCAAATAAAACGAATAATGATAAAGATGAATAATAATAAGAAACAATAATTATTAAAAGCGCATTTTTACCTGCCCAATCGACACCCGAATAATACAACATGGCCAAATCCAACCTGTCGTAAGAGAGAATTGTTGAGGGTTTGAACATTTCGACGATGTCATCCACCCTTTGGATCAAGTCCCTCTTTCTTTCATCCGATGGGGGGTCGTATATGTGCCTTTCGCAGATTTGGGGGTGGTAGCCGTGGATTTTCACCTCGCATCCCTGCCACCAATAGAGCGCTGTTTTCAGGTTGTTCTTCTGCGCCGTTATCCAGATCGGCTCGGCCTGTTGCCACCATCTGGGATCTGAACTATTCATGGCAGGTATCATTTCGAAGAAAGTGTTGGTTTTCTTGTCCCATAACATATTGTCAACGAAGCCGTGGCTTTCTGGATAGAGACCTGCAAAAGGAAAGATATTATTACTAAACAAGAATAATCTCCCCCCCCACACAAGCACACACACTGTCCCATTATTGCGCTTTACTCTGAGAAGAATTATTAAGTAACTATACTTTACTCTGAGAAAAATCATTAAGTAACTATACTTTACGCTGAGTAGAATTATTAAGTAACTATGCTTTACTCTCAGAAGAATCATTAAGTAACTATACTTTACTCTTAGAAGAATTAATAAGTAACTATGCTTTACTCTTAGAAGAATCATTAAGTAACTATGCTTTACTCTTAGAAGTATTATTAAGTAACTTACTAAACTATGTAATAAAGGAGGAAAATAATGAAATCAATAACTACTACTTCGGAGTATCATGGATATGTCTAAAATAACATTAAGACATTTTTATCTAATAAAATATCATTTATATTCACAATTTCAATGCAATAACAAGTAGTTAAAAATATATATATACTTTAATAAATTTAACATGTGCTTAAAAAGTATTAGAAGCAAAATTTGATATGAAAAGTAAGAAAGAAAAAAAGAAAATGAATTCTACTATCGTAAATTTCAAATTATCAGGTGAGAACTTTATTATTTGACAGTCATTTTTTATCTTAATTAATTTAAGACATTAAACAATTTAAACTGGTTTGAAAAAATCACGAGACATCTCTATCGGTCTCTCTCTCTCTCTCTCTCTCTCTCTCTCTCTGTATATATATATATATATATATATATATATATATATATATATATATAT
>JAOUZG010040464.1:2907240-2925937 GCA_026289955.1 Argiope argentata | reverse complement strand
CGTGTGTGTGTGTATGTGTGTGTGTGTGTGTGTGTGTGTGTGTGTGTGTGTGTGTGTGTGTGTTGGCGCTATACTGGCTAAACTGTTTGATCTACAGCTACCAAATTTAACACATACAGAGAGTGAAACTGTGCACCTAGGAGGGATGTTTTAATTTTAACATTTTAAAAACGAAGCTGAAATTTAAAATTTTCCTGGGATGACTTCCGAAAATACTATCGCACACTCTGCTTCGAATAAAAAAAAATTATTAATTTAGCACTGCTTCGAAAGTAAAAAACTGACATTTTAAAGATACCAATTAAATAATAGCGCTAAATTTTATTGAATGTTATCAATTATATATATATATATATATATATATATATATATATATATATATATATATATATATATATATATATATATAAAATTTCCGGCAATATTGTTCCCTGAAGTTCATATAGTTTTCATTGTTTCATCATATGACTTAACACGTGACTTTCTTCTATTGGTGCTAATTAAAGAAAAAATATTTTGCTCAATACTTATGTGGTTTCAGAGACGAATAAACAGATGAGGTTTACGATATCCTGAAATTTAAAATGCAGATGAAGTGGATATTTGAGTTTTCAGCAGCGTTAGTGTGTCCTTTGATAACCGTCATTAGAAAGATTCATGTACATTGTAAAAGGAATATAAGTAAGTTAATTAAACTAACAGAGTTTTCAGACTTACAATTTGAATGAATCATCACATGAAGTTTTACCTGTATGATTTATCTGAAATTAAGGGTAATTAATATTCCCGGTGAACCAGCTGATCACCAAAGGCGATAATTAAATAAATTGCAATTACTATTTAGATATAATACGGCAAAAGCAAAATTTCATTAATCTAGTGCGTTCTTTTTTTATTTTTAAGTTGTTACATCCATACTTAAACAATGAAATATTTTTCCAAGAATATCTTTCTTAATAAACGCCTAAAATTTGAGATTCATAAAAAAACTCGAGAACGATTTTTTTTAAAGCTACAATCTTTTCACTGTATTTACATAATAAATCTAATACCTTATTTCATTATCTATTTTACATTATTTACATATTTTATCAAATATGAATTATATTTACATATAAATTTAGAAATATAAGTGCTTGTGAGAATAAATGCTTTTTGGAGTTGCCTCCCTTACAGACATGGATACAGATTTTTAATGAAGGGTCAATGCCTCTCGAATACCGAAATCCAAAATTAATATTTAAAAAATATTTATTTCATATTTTGTTCATTCCTTTTTTGGGTGACTTTGGTAAAAAAAAACGATTGCATAAAAATTTTTACATGTGAGCAAATAACTGTCAAACATAAGAAATTCTTTTTTTTATCTTCGTTATAATATAAGCAATATTAAAAAACTTGCTTTGTATCTATAATGCAAATTATTGACTTTTACTAAATTTTTTGAACCCTTGATGTAATTTACTCAATCATGGGAAATTTGTTTTGTATTTCTGATACAATTTATAAAATTTTGAGAGATTTTTTTAAAAAAAATATTTTAACAATTAAATTTTAAAAAATTACTATTACCAACATCCTAATAATGTTTTCTTTCTCAATTATTTGTCATTATACAAATAATTATCTCTAGTTTAAAGATCAAAATATTTTTTTTCATGAATTTTTATCAATTTTTTTTAAATGAATTCAGAGCTTCTCCTCAAAGATACACAGGAAGAAGTTTTCATTTTCTTAGAATTTGCAAAAAACTCGGTTAATAAAGGAAAAATTGTAAAAGTTATTTCATATAATTTGAATTCGAACTGTATCAAAGTTACAGTAAATATCGTTTGCTGCAACTTTGCAAAGATCGTTTGCGAAGTTGCTTTGGAATTCTAACAGTGAAGATCGTTTGCTGTAAAGTTTTTAATTTACCATCGTTCTTTACTTTTTCAGCGTCTTTCCATTTTTAGTTATTTATTTCAATTATTATCGTCTATTATTCAGAAAACGACAGAATCTTTGCCATCAAAAAATGTGCAAAATTATTATTTTACTATGCTTTCACAGTTTTAATATAAATATTTACATTGATTGAAACAAATCAGGGTACATCTTACTTTTACAATATTTAAATTCGACATTCAATATAAATAACACATTACAAAAAATGCAAACATGATTTTATTTTTACACATAACAAATGATTTAACTTAAAGTAAAAATAAAAAAGAAATCAAAGAAAAACATCCAAATTGAAAAGTTTCAGAAGCATTTTAAATAAACTTATGCAGATTTTTGCTTCAAAAAATGAGAATGCACAAATGAAATTTGAGTAATATCTCGCATATAAAAAGCGTCAATATTTAGTTGCTTGTTCTTTTATAATGACCTCTAAACGTTGTGTAAACGGTTCGACAAACTTTGTAGTGGTATCTGATAATACTTTATTCCTTTCTTCTTGCAACACTTGTTTTAAACGGATTTTGTTTCTAATTTTGTGTTTTTGGACATCTGTTCGAGTGTGACCCACATATATTCAATGACATTGATGTCGGGGGACTGTGGTGGTGTGTGTACCTATTATTTAGATTGAAAAGAATACCCCAATTTGATATTATACGCTATGTGCTTGGAATCAGGGGCCTGCATTGAAATGAAATTCCCTATCTAAATCGAAATTTTTAGCACTTTTCTCTAGATTGTTGCAAAGTGTATTCAAGCAAACCATATGATTCATAATGTCATCGATAAAAACTTATTTTTCTACCCTCTCTTTCTTTCCTTTGCTTTTATTTTGATTAATTTTTCACATTTAATTTTAGAGCACATTATATGCAGTAATAGACAACACGACTAAAAATCAATTTCCCGATGGTATAGATTTAATCCTAAAACTGACAATAAATTTTCAATAAAAAAAGGTGTGTCTGTAGAGATTAAAAAGTATTCAGTTAAAATTTATATTTACAATGGGTGATAGTCTTGCATTCTAAGTACAGATTATGCTGGTATGATCAAATATATAAATAAATAGGATTACTTAAATACTATACCAGAAATATGAAGTTTTTATTGCGCTTACATATACCGTTGGGACTTTTCAATTATAATCTTATTGTAGAAGATAGAAAATGAAATAAAATCGGTATGAAAATGAACCAGTAGCAATGTTCTCTTTCCAACTCTTACGGATATACAATGCGATGGATTTTGTGTTTAATACTGCAATGCAATGAAAAAGTTGTATACATAAAGTTTTGTACAAAAGACCTTTACCTTTTTGATAATTCATGTTTCATATAGATATATAGTTTTCTTGCCAACTTCATATCAAGTTTATCTTTTTGATTTATTTTTGTGTTTTCGTATTTATCTATATACAGACAAACACAAACACTCTCTTTTAATTGGTTAGTCCAAAATTATAGTATCTTCAATTTTAGAGCATATCTTATTCATAAATTTTTTCCACTAGCTCTCGATATTCTTCATTTAAAACTTTCGAATTCGCACAAATAGAGATATATGAACAATATTTAGAAAGATCTTTCCATTATTTTCGCCAACTGAGATCTTTTTTTATATAAATGCATTAAAAGTTATTTGGTATGTTCTATACATATGTAAAAATAATGATATCCTCAGCTTAAACTCAATTTGAGATTAGTTCTTGTCGCAGCCAAAAAGGAAATCTAGTACAAATTTTCATTAATATTGTTAAGACATTCAACCTGTAAATCACCAAATTGTTAATAAGTATTTTTACCACAAACTAACTCAACTTACCTGTGGCAAAACTATTCATGTTTGGGTAAGTCAAAGTTGGAAACACTGGTTCTAAGTATTCAGCCTTGACGCCATTTTTTATAATGCCAGCAAAACCTTTCAAATTTTTGAATTGGGGATCATCTAAATAGTTCCATCTAAATCCATCAATCAAAACGACAATGAGTTTATGATGTTTCGCCGCCAATACAGTAGCCAAACCAGATGAATATATGACCAAAATCAATGATAAGTGAACTACACCCCTCATAGTTCAAAGCTGGCAAATGAAACTATGTTACTTCACAGTATTCTCTAAAGTGTTGTCTCATCCAAGAAAAGTGGTTGCTTCGACTCTTAATTTAAAAGTCGCAGGTGAGTAACGTGTTTACACACCTGTTGCAAGAAATTCGAAAAGTAATTCAAGGAAAAATCAAGCCATAAACATTCTTAAGAAATATACTTCTTTCATTGGTTTAGGAATATTTTATTGTCAAGAGAATATCGACTTTCTACGGCAGTATTTTTTCCAATTAATGAAGGTGCTTTTGAAAATATTGCTTTGGAATTTAGGAGTATTCTTTTCAATTTAATTTATGTTTTTAATAGAACCAGACCTAAAGTTGACACTATTTTATTTTTAAGAAGGCTTTCATATTTATCAGGATATTGATTTTCTATAATGAAGCAAAAAACTCATGAAATCTTCATGATTTAACCTTATTTACTTAAATGAAAAAAAAAATGCTTTATTCCATTTTACATCGTTCTTATAAAGAGAAAGAGTTTGATTACTTCTTGAAAATAAGTACTAAATAAAAGAGTTTTTCAATATTTTAATAAATTATTTAATAAATATTATATGAAAAGATTTTCCTCTTTAAATTCGAGTTAAAAATGCTACTCAAGAACTGCTTTTACATCACTTTTAAAAACAGAACCTTTAATTGATACTAATTTTGTTGCCGTATAACTTTTTATTTTCTTGTATTCGTAATATAAAATACAGTAATCTCTGGAAAAATATTTTTATTAGAGAATATGCGAAAAAGTTTTGGGGAGACCACTTCCACTGGTTTCTTTAGACTTCATATGTTTTAAAAGACATCATCCAGAAATATTTTATCATATGAGGTTTTTTGAGGCCTCAAAATGCTTCGGCAACAAATTAGCAATTTATCGCTTTTGAGGCATCAATTTTCTCTTTTAGGGTTATTAGAAAATTATGCAAAAGGTCACATTTGGTGATTTTTCGCCAAAAAAAATCATTTAAAAATAGAATTGTAATTTGTAATTCAAAAGTTTAAATCAATGGTAACGTTGGGGCATTTTTGTTGTTGTTGTAGTTAAAAGGTTTTTATCATCATGGGAGAGAATAATGTTGTATTGGCTTGAAGTTATTGAAGACACAAATGAACGGGCAGAAAATTGACGATTTATCGTTTTGGTGGGGTCCATTTTCTTATTTTAAGTTTATTAGAAAATGGTAAAGATGTTTGTCACATTTGGCGACTTATTACAAACAAAATGTTACAACTTGACACTAATGTCCAACATATACCCGATTCTCGATATATCGACGCATTCGTAATATAATAGTCACATGATTGTTTCGAATTTGTTTAAATTGGTAGATGACAAAATAAGTAAGACAAAAAATGTCTTAAAAATAATAATGTTCTTCCATGATAACATAAAATTTGAGATAGCAGATTTCAATTTTTTCTTTTTCTATTTTTTATTGCTTTAGTTACTGTATTTTGATTGATTGATTAGGAGAGGTTAAGGGATTTTTAGCAACAGAGACTGTCATCCCAGTTACTTCATTTATAAACATTGTGTTGAGATGACATTAAATGTAATTCTTGCTTGCACGTAGTCGTTGCTATATTTACGAGTAATGTTTAAAAACAATTTAATTGTAGATGAGTCGACCGAAAATATTATCGTTATATAATGTATAATACTAAACTAATTTTTAATATATGAGTCAAACCATAATCCTGAATGCACAATTGTTCTACATTTATGACAAAGAAGAAAAATTAGTGGGAAAGAAATAAAGTTGGTATTGCAAAATTACGAAAGAAAAAATAATTGTTAAGATTATTTTACTGTTATTTTTAATATTGTAGAAATTGTATTACCAATATATAAACACCCTTAAAAATGAAATTCTAGAAAGGATTTTTAATATTATTTTACTGTTATTTTTTTAAACTGAAGATATTGTGTCACCATTAGCATCCTTAATAAAGAAATTTAATGAACTTTAATGAAAAAAAATCACAGCATTTTTGATACATTAATTTTATTTGTATGTTGTAATTAAATAATATCATAATAATAACAGACGATAGATTGTATGTAATGTAATAATATATAGTTCAATAAAAAATAGGCATAATAATATAGGAAAATATTCTTATTCAAATGTTTAAAAATGCTCAAAAACTTTTCCTAATGATAAATTATTCTTGGTGCTTTAATAATATTTAAAAGGAAATAAAGCAATTAAGAAGTATACATTATATGTATTCATTAAAAGAAGAGGGTTGTTTGAACTAAGAAACGAAGATTCAGATATAAGATTTTTAAAAATATATCGCTTTAAATTACATGCAATATCCTCTGTCTATGAGATATCTACTTTAGAGACTTCGTGCAGGACATAAGTAAATGCTTCCTACAAAAGCTGCATCCCTAGTGAACCGTTAGTTGTTACCAATAAGGAAGTGTTGCATCTGCAATTTTGAAAATGACAGAATGGTCAGTCGTCATTTCCCAACACCCTGGCTGCCTCGATCATCTGACCTGAACCCTTACAACTTCTGATTAGATGATAACTAAAAGATGTTGTGTAAAGGATGTAACTGCATTCTTAGATGAATTAGAAAACAAATTATGCAATTCATTCACAATATCAACACCGAAACATGCCGATATGCTATATAACGTTATTTTTATTTTGCGTTTTCTGTTAGCAAGCAAAAAACCGTGGGTAACAAACACACTGAATATTTCTTAAGAAAGTCGTCACTGACTTCCTTTTCCTCATGATTTCAACAGTTTTTGCCTAGACACAATATAAAAAAATTCTACTCGGAATAGCACAACTTTGTAGTGGTTTTGAACCAACAATGCCACAAAAACGCCTCGTCTTTCGATAAGCATCTTGCAACAAATCTAGAGCCCTCTATAAGTCAATTTTTGGACTAGTTGTTTGTTCTCAAAATAAATTGACAGCCACGTATCTCTGGTGGTGCGGTCTCGGCTCTTGAGCCGTAGGGTTGTGGGTTCGAGACCTGATTCCCGTTAAATACATTATGGTCAAACGGCCTTCCGCTGGTGTGGTGTGATGTGGGAAGGGATTCCAGCTCAGATGTCGTGTTCTTCACCTGATCGAGGCTCACAATTACGAGAGCTTTACCAAAATAGCCCTTTGTGTTGTTTTTACAAAAGGTCGTTAATATAACTAAACTAAACATACTTTTATTCTAACTGATGGGGTTTTTTTTTTGACGCAAAAGATGTTTTACATCATAAATATTTTTGCTTATATTTTCATATTTTCAAATGCAATTATCAATTCTAACATTAGATATTGTTTACTATTATTATTATTTTGCAATATGTATTTTTTTCGTAGCTCTTTTTATGTTTATTAAAGTGTGATAAAATAATTTCTCAAGGTATACAAATACTTTTTTGCTCACTATATTAAGGCGAAAAGGGACTTTTAAAATGACTTTCTGCAATTTTTACCTTAGCAATTTGAAATTTTACAGGGATTAAGAGTAACTCAATAAGAGATGACAAACAAATTTTTAAAACATTATGTTAATTTATTTATTAGTTAGGGAGGGGTTAATATAATATAATATTAGCTATAAATAACGATAATGAAAAAGGTTCCAGGCACTCCAATTTTGTTCGAAAGCGTTCCAATTAATATCATTACTATTGAAACAAAAGTTGGGATTAATCCTGAAGTTTGAGTACGAAATATCAAAATTAATCAACGTAATAAGTCAAAACTACTTAAACTTTTTTTAGAAATCAGTAGTTTTAAGTTATTATATTAGGTAATTTTCTTATTTCATACTCAAACTTCAAGATTAATCTCAACTTTTACTTCTAAAGAATTAAAGCAAGTAACAATAAAAATTGCAGCACTTTCGAACGAATTTGGAGAGCCAGGAACATTTTTCATTAACGTTATTTATCTCCAATAATATATTATATTAACCCCCCTAACTCCTAAATAAATTAACATAATGCTTTAAAAATTTGTTTGTCATATCCTATAGTGTTACTCTTAATAACTGTAAAATTTCAAAGTGCTAAGGTGAAAATTGCAAAAAGTCGTTTTAAAGGTCCCTGGTCGCCTTAAATCTTTATCCATATTTTTAATTGAAATAAATCTTATTCGGTATGATAATAAATTTCCCATTAATGTTTTAATTGATAAAGGAATGCTATTCAAATTTTATGAGTCAAAGAATATTTAGACATGAAAAAAAAAATATTCGAAAGAATTTATTTTCACAATTGGGATGTTGAAAAGTATATTATGATTGAGTAAATTATCCTTAACAGAATCAGTATTGACTCGACAATATGTTTGATGAAATAATTAACCTATTTCTTCATCTTATCACGATAGAAGCTAATTTAAACTTCACTTAAAATGTTGCTAATTATATACAGAATGAAAATAAATTAAAATATGATTTTTAAAATTTATTTATTTTCTTATTTATTGCATCTTAAAAACAAACTGTAGCAACCGATTTTGGTAGATAAACAGCTATGTAAGGCAGTTTGTGAAACTACATTTGTCTTTTCTTTTATACGTGGTTGGCTTTTTTAAGTAGCTATTCAACAAAGAAAACACTTAACTCTTCCCAAGAAATTTTCTTTGAAGCATATGCTTTCCGAACGAAGCCAACACCCCCAAAAGCTCAAAAGCAGCAATTACAGATAAACCCAACCATAATCCTAATTCTCCACCTAAATAGCCAAAGATCTCGCTTCCATCAAACATTGGCTTTTGTTCGTGCACAGTTTTCTCCAAACTAGAATAAAATATATTCAACCTCAGGGCATTTTTAGAGTACTTTGGAGTATCTCTTTCTTGGTGGAAAAGCGACTTGGACAAAATTTCATTGTATTGGACAGATTTACATGGTAGGAAGCAATCACAAATCGGTCCATTATTGGCCATATTGTCAAGAACCTCATCCAAACAACACATCTCGGTATTATTCAACAAGTCGCAAGGCGCTAGCTCGTTCTTAACTGTTAAGGTTTGGTCAATACAGCCACACTTGGCATTGTTTTGTGCTTGTATGCAAGCTCGGATGCATTCATTTTTATTACTCGCCGAAGATTCTTCGCCAACTTTATAATTAGAACATTTGTCTTTGAATGGGGCTGGAAGTCTGTGAGTTACTGTCTGTTTTAGGGATATCGAGATTTCATAGCCAGGGCTTACGTTGAATCCTTCATCTTCAGGACTGGGTGTAGCATCTGGATCACGGATAACAACCCTCACTCCCTTGGATTCTGTGAATCGCCAATAATCCCAGATATTTAAGGATAAATCCAACACTAAACCAGTTCCAGGACCAGTTTTTGTTGTTGTTAGAGGGTCAGCGTCCTTCCTACGTTTATTAAAAATGAGACAATTACCATAGCGGAAATTTTGGAATAGTATTGTATCGTTTTCAGGGCACAGTTTATTATCAAATATGCACTTTTTCATCAATTGTTTAGGCTTAGGTCCAATCGAATAACGAACTTCTGCACTCGACAGGTAGTACCTCGTCAGAGCTTTTCTCTTGTCGTCGGAAGGAGCTGTTCCATTTTTGCAAGAAAACAAACTCCTTCTTTCTGACATCAATAGCGGAGTACCATGCGATGAAAATACGTGTTTAACAACATCCACCACTCGGTTGAAATTGCAGAAAGTTACGGCGGGGAATTCTAGACTTTTGGGTTGCTCCACTTTTAGATTGACGACCATCGGGTACGTAAAATAGAAATTTATAAATCTCCAACCCTCATAGGTACTTCCGATAAGCCCAATGGCAAGTATTATAATCCAAAGCGTTTTACTTTTAGAAGTCGAAGATGACTTTATCTTTGCTAAAGCATAAAGTGGAGAAGCCATAAGTAATTGTGTTTCTAGTGCTTTGAATTGGCAGTTTTTACCTCTTTAATTGCCTGGCACAGAGGTAGCGCATCTTCCTCTTGAACTACGAATCCCAGGTTCGAGTCCCCGTCAAGGCATGGCTGTTCTTCTGTGCACTATCTGTGCGAATGTGCCACCCTGTAAAAGGGGGTTGGGGCAAGCGTATGTGATGAGTGTGTACTCTTGGCCCTATTGGCGCTACTTCAAAAACAAGAGACGCCCATTCGGCTTAAAATTGCTGAAGGCCAGCCGTGCTGGTCCACGACAAGTGCCATTAGCAACAACCTCTTTAATTATTATTATTATTTTGAATGACATTCATTGATGTTTTTATTTATTTTCTTCGCAAACAGCAGAATTTTAGTATAATGAAATTTATATACATATCTTTTGAAGGTATCTCACAGTGGAGGATTTAAGATCATACTTCTCTCTCTGCTGAAAAGATGAGCGTAAACTATTCGCAAATAAAATCAGTTATTGATGTAAGAAAAGACATTCCCATGTTGATAAATATTTACGATTTTTTTCGTATTTCAATAAAAACTTTAATTATCACTAAATCATATTTCCAAAATTATGGTTAAAAAATCTGTTTAAATCACATTTTGAACAGATTTGCATACAAAATACATCAAATAGAGATTAATAATGTTTTGAAAAGTCAGAATTTTGAAAAGAAAACGATACATTCTTTTTTCAACATTATCATACACCTAAAAGTAAATTATCTTTATCTTGCATACTTTAATTTGCGCTTGTCCTTTTCCAAAGATCGCAGTTGCTAATTTAGCGAAAATACTTCGTTAGAATGTATTGTAATCAGATGCTAACAAGTTGATCATCAAGCTTTTCATTTCTTTAAACACTACACCACTTTCAGCTCGAGTCTTTTTGTACTTCTTAATCGTTTTTTTTTTAATAATCGTATTCTTAATCGGTTTAATATTCTTATATGAGTGTTTTAACAATTTTATTAATTATAACACCCTGACATCCAGATCAAAATTGAAATCTTCGACGTTTTCAATTAATATGAATTCATCGTCAAACTGTCTACGTTTATGACGTCACTCCAACTATTATCATTAGATAACAATGGCCCTCTCGCTTTGAGAAATTCTAAAAGAAAAATCTCTCCGTTTAAAATGTGTTGCCATTAGCGACAAATGATAGAAAAATGGATGTTTATGAATTATATTTCCTCTTTAAGATCGAAATGTAAAGAGAATTAAATTATGAATACCCTTATTGATTGTTTCCTTACTATTCAGAATATTCTTCATGTTAAAATTAGAATAATATATAATGAAAATTGAATCGCCTATGCTTGATACTTTTTAAAGCATTTTAATCATCACTTAATATTCCATTTCAGTTACTAAATATTCCCCTATTGAACTAGAATTATAATAGTTTCCAAATACTTGACATTATTTGGTTAAGCTTATGTGAATAGATCAGTGAGCTGTCCTACACAATCCAACTATTGCAAATAATTAATTATATTCATATGGTAACTGCATTGCATACTAAACATAGTTTTTTAATAGGCATTTATTAAAAATAGTTTTCTAATAGTTTTTTTAATTAGCATAACAAACTAAATGGATTATTACTAGTTATCGTCTCATATTTGTTAGAGAATAAGCTTTTCCATTAAAAAGTATTGCAACTAAATAAATGGTTCTGTGTGGGGTTACGAATGGTTATTAATGCCAATAGCGGTCTAAGGTTCTAAATCCTAATACTATCGAAATAACGGACTAAACATTCTTTAAATGAAAGTTATTGGATATAATAGACATTTATAATCTAAGAATTTTATATTTTTGGCTTAATTTTTTAAAACTGTGAGTATAAAATTCAAATGCGTGTTAAAAAACTGTGTTTAGCATTGTGTAGTAAAATGTTAGCGTTGGAGAAATAAATTTAAATGGATAAAATAAAAAGTAAAAATGAAATCTACTATCGCAAATTTCAAGTTATCGTATGAGACCATTATTATTTTTAAGTCATTATGTGTCTTAATTAATTTAAGATATTAATCAGTTTAAACTGGCTTGAAACAATCACGAGACTTCTATATCCCTCTCTCTATATATGTATATAATGAGAATTTCTTTAACTTTCATTTTCAATTTTTCTAATTGGTAAGCAAAGTTTTGGAGCTCGACTGATTTTGAGATGAAATAACAGCTACGATGTCATAGTTCTACATCAACCTTTTAACAACTCATCTGATTTCCAAGTATCATATGTAATAATAAAGTAATACTGGTACAAGCTGGTCAATCTTTTAAAACCACATCTGCTTTCAAAGGAGGATACTTAATAATAATGCAAGACTGGTAAAAGCAGGTAAAAATATATACGAATAAAAGATGCTGATGAATATTGCCATTTATGCTTTATGCATTGCTTACACGTTTTCGAGCTTCAATTAATCAAAAATCTCTAACAAAATCCACATCATGTTCTTAAATGTTAAAGAGCTTTGATCATTTTCACCTTATTTATGCATTGATTTTTTTGTTACCGGTAAACTTCCATAAATAATCTATGAAAAGTAGGATAAGCTTAATAAAATAAGAACCTCTAAGACACTATTGCCTACTAAGACACCCTGCTTTGAAAAAACTTGCAATGAGTGCATATCTTGGCACTTCATAGGACGGACCATAAGACGGCATTTAACCAAATTTGAAATTTTTTTAGTAAAATTACTTTGGTGTGTGGAAAAAAATGTGCAACGCAGGGTGATTTTTTAAAAAATTTAATTAAAATAATTAAAAATTATGCTGAATTTTGAAATTCGTAACAACTTTCGAAAATATTCAGGCACAAAAATTATTCACACACAGCTTTAAGATTAAAAAAAATAGTTATAACAATTAAGTTGTAATTAAAAAAAATATCTGAATTTGTTTGAATTTTTTAGATATTTTTAAGTATACTTTACGAACAGTTTTCAGCGTTTCATCAAATACAAAAGCGGCTAATGAAATAAAAATGAATTACATGTTATAAATCATACAATTATAATTATTCATTAAAATACTCCTTATTTGATTGGACGCTGTTCACACGAATAGCGTGACAGTTTCATCAAATTCAAAATATTGCTTTTAAAATGGACATGAATTCTGGAATAATTTCTATTTGTTCAACTTTTGGAAATGCGAAAATAAATTGGGAATCTGTTTTTATTTAGCAACTTTCTGTCACGCATATTTCCCAAATGTTTTATCAGCTGATAAGATAAAACATAATTCTGATTTAAGATGACATTATAAAAAAAGAATATATAATGATAAAATTATAGAAACTATTAAGTGTTTCAGGAATACTAACTGTATAATAGAACACGATAAATATTGGCTATATCCAATAGATTACACCTGGTGTTAGTAGTTCTGTTAAAAACAAAATAAATAGAATTTATTGAATTTCCATTTAAAAAAAAGAAAAAGACAGAAAGAACATAAAATCTACGATCGCGAATTACAAGTTTATATGACAACACTATTATTTTTAAGTCATCATTTGTTTTAATTAATTTACGTTTTTAACCAGTTTAAAGCTGTTTTAAACAATCACGAAACGTTTCTATCGGTCTCTATCCCATCTCTCTCTCTATCTCTATCTCTCTATATATAGAGCTTTAGATAGATATAGATATATAAGAAATAATCAACATTATAAACATTAAAAACATTAAGAAATTGACATTTTAAAACTATTAAAAGCATATTAATATTATACAAACAATAATATTTTTAAAAAAAACACAAATGTATTTAGAGACTGTTTATGCTGCTACTACTAAAGCAAAGCAGAGGGTTTTCGGAGCAACAAGGATCAATACTCGGAGAAATATCCAAACCCTTCAAAGAAAAAATCCCTTGTTGGAATCCCTGCTTGAGGGTGAGTCTTGAGAAAGTTTTCAGATCGGATTCTTATTTTATTTTATATATATTTTCCTTTTATTAACTTGGTTTTTCCTAATTTCGTTTTTCGGAACTGCGCATCCAGCAGATGTATATAAGGAGCAGTTCTTCAACGGTTGTTAAAACTTTCGGTTTGATTGCGATTCAGATTACCTATCAACAGCTTAAAAAATGTCTTGCCGCAGGGTTCGTGCCCATTAAGAGCAACTGTCAGAGTTTGACAAAGGTCGTATCACTGGATTGAAAGAGGCCGGTTGGACAAATCAGAGAATCACTCGTCATTTGAGTCGAAGCAATTCAAAGATGCTGGCAAGGATGGGGGGGATGGCAAAGTTCAGCGTCAGGACGGTAGCGGTCGAGCTAGGGCCACAACAGTTCGTGAGCACAGAGAGATTGTCCGATCAGCTGTCACAGCGCCTTCTTCATCTCTATCAACCATCAAACGTTCAACCCAAACACCAGTGTCCATTATGAGACAGCAAATTCTACGCTCGTGCCGACTGTTACGCCACCTGCCATTCACGCCTACTCACTGCCGATCCAGATTACAGTGGTGCATGTATCTATCAGGTTAGAATGATGCCGACTGGGGACGTATAGTCTTTAGAGACGAATCCCGCTTCCAACTGTGTCATGACGATCATCGAAGACGTGTTTGGAGACATCCAGGGCAGAGGGGGGATCCTGCTTCCACTAATTCACTCTACATCGGCCCTCAACAAGGCATTATGGCCTGGAGTGCCATTAACTTTGATAGCCGGACTTCTTTGGTCATCATCAGAGGTACAGTTACTGAACAGCGGTGCGTCGACGACATCCTAAGACCAGTTTTGCTACCGTTCCCTTTGCTGTACCCTCGGCTGGTTTTTCAGCAGGATCAATGCCACACCACATACGGCAAGTGTTGCTATGAATTGTCTGAAAGCTTGTCAAACACTTCCTTGTCCTGCAAGATCGCGAGATCCCTCTCCCATCGAGCATCTGTTCGTCTACACAGTGCGTTTACTTTTGTGGACACTACGATGCTGGAACGTGTGCAGTCAACCATTGCACAACATGCGCATGCATGCTTTCATATGCGTGGGGACTATTTCGAAAGTCTTTCTATTTAAAAGTATACAGTTACTGATGTTCATGTTTCAAATAAGATTTCTTCATAAACCAGATATGGCGTCATACATTTTCTCTCGGGTTTTTCTCGAAAATTATGGGTCGTAGAAATACAATTCTTTTGGACATTTCTTATGTATTCCAAACAACGAATCTTGCTGTGCAGGATTTATCCGTTCTTGCTGGGATGCCCTGTAGAAAACCTTTTTCGAGAAGAACTGGAATTGCAATTGTCCTAATTTCTAGAGGATGAACCGTAGAGAAACACAGCAAAAGAAAAAACTGACCACTGCATTTTATAACTTTTCTCTTTTGTATAACAATGATTCCACTTTAAATTTTTTAAATATATTCATTAATTCTTCAGAAATCTGAAAAACTACACAATTTTTTTAACATTAACATAACTGGATTTTTAATGAGATTTTTTTAGCTTTTTTCTAATAATATAACTTATTGTAAATAGCCATGCTTATCAATAGGATTTATAAGAAAATGTATTCAAAAAAAGTGTCGGAATTTTTTCTGCCATTCCTGAAACACTCGATTTTGTTTTGTTATATATAAAGTTAGTTGCATTGAGATTTCAACTGCTTCTTTTTCATTTCATTTTGTATCTGTATAAAACAGATGATTCCGCTCTGGTTCAATTACTGACTCATAATTTTTTTTATTCTAAAGGTTCGTGTTTTTTATTTGATTTTATTCGCCGAACTTTTTAGTTGAGTAATAAAAAAAGTCAAATATCTTTACATTTCATCTGCTTTCAGTAAATAGAAAGATTTTTTTTAAATCGGTGAGTTACACGAAAAAGCGAAATCAAGGGGAAAATCAAGTACAATGTTAATATTTGTTTGTGACATAATAAACTCCAAACTTTACAATGTTTTTTGTACAACAGAGAAATGTCCTCATTTCGTGTCATAAAAGCATAGAAATGGCAACTTTCTTCAATTACTGCTGTCAATTTTTATCCATTTATTGTTGGTATCAAGTAAATATTACTTTTTTATTGCACCGTATTTCTCTCATTTAAATTCAATCTTCCTAAAATTAGAAACCTTCTAATTTAAAAAGTTTTTTAAATAAAAACATTCTAATTTAAAAACCTAAATTAATAACTTTTTAAAAATTAAAACTTTAAATTTTCTTTTTAATCAAATTGTAAATAATCAATATTAATTTAGTTTTAACATGTTGTGACATTATTTGTGCGAAAAATATAGCATTATTTTTCTTTAACAGGGAAAAGCAAAAAGTTATAAAATAACTCTTTAAAAAATTAAAACCAATATATATCTACTGTCTAATAAAATTTAAAAAATAAAAATTATATGTATTAACGATTTACTAGCCACTTTGGGCGATCACTTGGTTTCTTGATATTAATAACTGTTAAAAGTTTCGATTAAATATTTTGTCTTCAAATGCATTTTAATGATCCCTCAACAAAACATTTTAAAACCAAACAAATTTCATAGACATATAACTCTTGCTATTTTAGAAGCTTTACTATGATCTAGCTATTATTTCCCTAATTTTCGGTCCATAACTTTATACATCCAGTTGTAACCCCAAAAAAGTATCAGTGATTGAATATTGATTTATTACTCGTATTATTTCACAGTTACAAGGTTAAGATAGAATTTGATTAGAATTCCGTACTGCATCCTAATACAAGAAAATTTTGAAAATTCCACAATAATAAATGGATACTAGGTAATACCCCAATAAACAATAATACAATAAAATACCACAATAAACAATGATACAATAAAATACCACAATAAACAATAATATTAGGCTTTTGTGGGTTTTTTTATCATGTCATGACATGATGTTGTTTTTGGGATGAGGTTTTTCGATTCACCAAAAATCCGTAGATGAAAAATAAAAATTTTATTATCTGCTTCGAGCATCTCAAAAAATCAGCTTTTAATAAAGCTTTGTCGTCACCGTTACAAAAGCTCTGACTAAATAAAATACATTAATGACTACCTAATACATTACCTACCTAAATACATTAATGAATACCTAATAAAACCTAGGAAATGGCATTTTGAGCATGTGGTTATATGAAATGAAATAAATAGGAAATGGGATATTTTTTTAAAACAATAAATTCGAGACAAAGTTTTTTTTGATCGTTTGCAGTACTAAAGTGACTCATTCGATGAAACCATTAAAATGAATAAAAATATAATTTAACTCACACAAGAACATGGTGCTTGGCTGCTCAAGAAATTATATTCTGACACAATACATTGAAATATGCATAGCAGATTTCATTTTAATCTTATAATTTTTTTTTCTTACTCATTAAAAAACAAATTTTAAAAATGCATATATTATCTCAAAGTTACTGAAATAGAAACAAAATTCAACTCAAAGAAAATAAGCATGTTGATTAAATTAAAAACACGCTGGAAAGTGAAACAAAAATAACTAATTGTTTAAAAACAACCTTATGAAATATGCAAATATTTTAATCCGGCCCGATAACAGAAGGACTATTTTAAGCAGCTTTGTTAGTTCGATGTACTTGACGAAACGTTTCATAACAAACGGTGGAGTAGGATCAAAACTATTACATAAGTTTAGGTTCCTTAAGTATTTCCAATTCACGCGAGCGCACTTGGACCGATTCCAACGACATGTATTTATATAAAAACCATTTGTGTGATACTGGCGCTTAGATTTATATAAAACTTATTTATATACATTTGAAGGTCGACATAAATTCCGTTATTTTATAACACAATGCAGAAGATTCAGTTTAAGTAAAATTTATTAATGTGCATTTGATGCCTATTTAAATATTTTCAAAATGCGAATTCTTGAATTAAACCTATTTTATATTCTTTTCATAGTATCGCTATTTTGATAACTATATCTTTCAAGAAATTGGAAAACATTATTTAAAAAATTAAAAATTGAAATCTGCTATGTATATGTCAATGTATCATGTCAAAAAATAATTTCTTGAGCGACAGATCATTTAAAACGTTTTTCTTAATTAAACAAACTAATCTACTTTTAAAAAGATTTTTATTAATGTTTGAAGGAAACATCTCAATAAAAAATGGAAGATTTCGCACACGTATGGATTAATCAAACAAATTAAACTATTTTTTAAAAAGATTTTTATTCACTTTTGAAGAAAGCTTTCATAAAGTTAAAAAAGTTCACTTTTGAAGAAAGCTTTCATAAAGTTAAAAAAGCTGAAAAAATCATCCCAACAAAAAGTGGCAAATCGGAGATTAAAAAGATCTTTATTTCGAAATTGCGGCCATTTACTAATATTTTTAAGTATTCTAAAGCCTATTTTTGAGAAAAATGAAATTTAAAATTTCAATTCCTTGCCCACACATTTTTGTTAACGCCAAAAATCGCATCCCATTGAACTCTCATTGAAGCACTAAGTGCTCGTGCAAGTTAAATCATATTTTTATTCCTTTTAATCGTTTTATTGACTGAGCCACTTTAGCATTGCAAACGATCCAATTGTTTAAAATAACATCCGATTTCCTATTTATTTCATTTCATATAATCACGTGCTCAAAATGACATTTTTCTAGGTTTTATTTGCTGTAGTCATTGACTTAATTTTTTTTTAATCAGAGCTTTTGTAAATGAAAGGGCAACACTTTATTAAAAGCAGATTATTATTATTATTATTATTATTATTATT
>JAOUZG010040464.1:2883988-2906840 GCA_026289955.1 Argiope argentata | reverse complement strand
TATATATATATATATATTGAGATGCTCGGGCAGATAATAAATTTTTTATTTTTCACCTACGGATTATTGTTGACGCCAAAACTTCATTCGGAAAACAACATCACGTTTTGTCATGATAAATAGTGAATAAATAAAGGCAATAGCAACGTTATTCTGTAAAAATGCTGATAAGATATTAATATCTAGAAGGATTTTTTAAGTTATGTTTCAAGAATTGTTATATTCTATTAATTACAGAATTATATTATGCAGTCGATAATATATTAGCAAAATAATTTATTTATATTCGTTTCACATTATGCTTAAAAAAATGTTTGAAAAGAAACGAGTGTTAGCATGTTCATTTTATTTTTAGCATTATTTTTTTATTAAATTTTACACAGTTATTATTAGTTTTTAAGAAAAATCCGATACAGCGATAGCTTAAATCCCACTATGTACTGCTGTTATAAAGACTTTTTAGTGTGTATCAAAAATATTTTGCCGCAATTTTTTTAAATTCAGTTTCAAAATTGTGCATGGTATTATTTTGCATCCTTACACCTCCAAGCATTCGATTTTATTTAATTTACTATGTATATTCAAAATTATCTTAACATTCTTACTCTATTCTATAAGAAAATTGATGCCAGTGTCTTGGCATAGAGGAAGCGCGTCTTTCTCGTGATCTGGCATCCCGGATTCGAGTGCGTGGGTGTTTTGCTGTGTTCTATCTGTGAGTTGTGTGAATGTGCCCCCATATAAAAAGGGGTTGTGCAAGAGAGTGGGTGTGCGTCATCCTCCTATGAGCTAGAAGTGAGACTTCTGCCCTTGAGTGCTTAGAGGTCAATACCCTCAGAAGCTACTGCACCCCACCTTTCCATTGTAAAGCTGACACGAGATCGTCATCATAAGAACATTGATGTTTTTGAATTATTTGTAGCAATTATACAGACATAGGTGTGTGTTTTTTTAATAATGAATTGTGATTCCAAAAAGAAGCATAAAAACATTTAACATTATTTTTCCTTTAAATTTTTTTTATATATGTAATTAACCATTGAGAAATTTTCCACTCAATATTCTCGTTTTCAGGGTCTATTATATATTTTTTATTCTTTATTACATAACAGAATATTTATTTTTATCTTATTCCCATTTACCGATTAGATCTACAATTTGATATGAATCCACAATTTTGATTCAATACCACGTATCAAATTTCACCTTACCATCTTTTTGAGTAATCATGTTTATAAAATCATAAATTATTTATCTTATCTGGCTCGTTATTTTGTTTTTTGTTATAGTGTCCACATAAACACGAATAGACTAGTCAGAAGGCAATCAACTCTTTACTAAAACTTGATACTGATAAACTAAATTTCAAATGAAATTTTATTTCACGTCATTTACTTATCTTTATGCATTTTAAATTATCTTTTTAATATGCAATCAAGCTATATATATTTTTTAATCGAACAGAAATCTATACTTAAGTTTAAAATGCTGCACAACAAAATCCATTTATCTAGCTTTTTCCCTTTATGAGTTATTGCTTTTCCAGATATAAATCATTCAAAATGTGTTCTGCTTTTTTGTACTCAGGAAACCTTGAATGAAAAACCTTGAAATTGTAGTTTCTGATTGTTATAAATGATTGTTTCCGACCAAAGAAATTAAATCATTATCAATTAAAATGTCTCACAAAAATGTACCTAATAACTATTTTAAATTAAATATTAATTAACATTTTCTTATTTATTTTAGCAATTTTTACAAACATACTAACTCTTCATTTTTTTTTAAATATTTATAAGATTGTAATTTTTTTCATATGCTTTTTCTCTAAACTAATTACGGAGTGGAAAAGATAAAAAGGAACATTTTAACTTTAGATATTTATTTGACGCGAAATATACGTTAATTCAAATGGTATAGTTCTTTTTTGAAAAAAAAATAGATTTTTTATGTATGAGGGCAAAAAAGAAAAGAAAAAAAGCTTAAAATATGTACTCCAAACACTTTTGATTTTCATTAAAGCAGAAACAAAACACTCTCCATCACAATTTTAAAAATGATTATTTATTATTTTAGCAACTATAAATGGTATTGCTTACAATAATTCCAATTTGTTCTCGGGTGGTAAATCCGATTACTCAAATATAGGAATTCCCCGCCCGCAATATCTGTTGCCCTTATTGTTGCCAAATCACATATTGAAAACTCGCCATCTAAAAGCGAATCAAAAGACCGAGAATCGACACAAAAAATTTCACAAGATCTACTTAGAGAGGAAGAATGAACTTTAAAATATTATATTGAGGTTTCAAACATTTTTATCTGAAATAAGAGTGTTACTGAACACTTTATTATTTTGTGTGGTTTAGAAATAAGTTTATGAATTCAAATAAAATAATATTTGTCAACAAACGATCTTTAACTGTAGTCTGAAACTTAACTGTATCGATGTCCGACATCCCAAAACAAAGTTGTTTATGTAATATGTAACGCGAACGAGAGATTTCAATTTTCGAGAGTATTGCATCAACTACAGTTTTAAGTCATATTTAAATAATTAACATTATATTCAATATTTGAATATGTCTTACAGATTATTTAACGCTATACAATTCTGTGATAGGTATTTGTTAAAGTTAATAGTGAGTATTCTTCAGAAATAGTTTTTATTTGTATGTTTAGTACATATAATATTTTATTAGAATTATTTTTTTATTTACAGTGGTTCAACACAAAATTAATTATTTTCTCATGTTAATATTATTTGCTTAGAAATTCTGTTTAACCATTGTCAATATTTGATTTTTTCTAAGACTTAATTTTTATGAGACTAATAAAAATTAAGTTTTTTTGTCTATTTATAAATTACTATGTTCTCTATTCTCTGAATATTGCCCCAATGATAAATTTTCCATAATTAAAGCATTTATGCAATTTGAGATTTGATCTTGTGAAACATTTTTAACTTTTGTACAGGGAAACAACAGAAATAAATGTTTTCCTATGGTACAAAGGAATTATTAATGTTAAAATCTATTTTATTTACAACAATCATTGCGCTTCATGAATGAAATCTGATTTCTATGATTCTGGTAGGTACGAAATGAAATGTTTTAAAATATAAAAATGTATGTTTATAAATATAAAAATATTTCATATTAAAATTATTTCCATTGCATACAATTTGGCTAAATTCTGATTTAAAAAATATTTATTAAAAATGTCATATTATTATGGTCTGTATTATCTTAAGATAATTCAAGTTTCACTTTTATGTAAAGTGCCTGTTTTCTTTTATTTGATATAGTCTTTAATTTTTCACTTGTATATGTACTCCAATTATTTACTAAAATTGACAGCATGACATAAATTGATATTTTTTTAATAAAAAGTATCTGTAATTATTTTATGCTGTAAAACATTTTTTTATATTAAGAAACAAGTGCTTTACAATTTTATATTAATTATGCATTACTAATCTTGCCTTAGCTATACAAAAATCTTAATTATGGTGGCATTTTTCTCTCTTTTTCCCCCCTTTCTTTCTTTCTTTTTTTCAGATTTTTTTTTAAATATTGCCTTGTATAATTTTCATTTTATTATATATTTCAAATTTTTGGCCTGCATATAAATTTTGGATATAGTTTTAATGATTACATATATATTTAACATTTTTCTAGATTTATTAACTGCTATTCATGAATATTTAGTAATATATAACTAAGGTTTGATGATATCTTCATTCATTAAATTTAAATATTTTTATAGCGACATCCGAGAACCTCATCTCTATATGATAACTTAAATACATCATCAAGTGTGTGGTTCAGTTACTCACCTATATACTATGATAAAGCTCCTAAAGGTTTCGAAAAATATTATCCTGGTGGAAAATCTACACAAAATAACCAACAACAAAAGAAAGAAACTGCACCTCAGAAAAAAGATGGTAATATATTTTTATTTATATTTAAAGCCTTCCTTTGAATAGAATAATCATTTGTTACTTTTAAGTGCATATTGTGAAAGCTATAAATTTTTCACAATGAATGAAACTTTTGGGGAATCACCTATCTCACTGATGGTCACCTGTAAGTAGTGTGATCAATAGCTAACATGTAGCCTTGGTTTCCAACTAGACATGTCACTAGGGCTGCTATACTGAAGAGAAGGGACATTGCAAACGAATTGCTTAAAAATCTATCCTAATGACTAAACTAACAAAATTCTTTCTCCCCCCCCCCTCTTTTTACTTTTTTTTGAAAATTTATTAATTGGGAAATATTAGGAAAATAATAACATTTAATCAAATATAATTAGTTTTTTTATATACATATTGTTTTATTTACTTTGTTCTTAAAATATTTATTAAAACCAAGCATCTGCTCCTATAAAGTTAGCTCAAACATAATTATAAAATGTATGTATCATATTAAAAAATGATTAACCTGAAATAAAAAAATGTTAAAAATGTATAGAAATATGAGGCTAAATTGATCATTTGATTAAAGAAGAGGTTTTACAATGTGTCATCTGCAAAGCACCTAAATTCTCCATTGAGAATGCTAAATCAGTTATTTTTGTCCTCTGAGAATATGATCAATGGATCTGTTAAGTGGCATCTGCTGGCCGTGATTCATTCCAAATAAAGTCATGTATCAGTATTCCATAAAGAATATGTTATTTTGGATATTTCATCATGCAATATTTACCAGAGAGAACTACCAATGATTAATAATAGCTATATATGACATAAAAAATTATCAAATTAATGACATACAGATGTGGTATAATCTTTGAATTTTTCTATCTCTTTTGTAACAAAAAAAAATCAAGTTTTTTTTTATTTGGGGGGGGGGACAGTTGTTAGAAAGAAAAGTGAATAAGAATCTTTAGTTAAAAGGCTGGACTTTTGGAAAATTATCAACAAAAAAATAGGATAAAATTAATAATGTTTAAACAATTTTTTCTAAAAAAATGAATTATAATCTTTTCAAAGCAATCCTTGTATTAGTTCATTTTATTTTGATCATTGGACTTTCTAAATATATTATAATAAATGTATATCTTTATTGAATATGTACATTTATTATAATACAGGATTACATATTTCTGATAAGAATAAATATGGTCTAATAATTTGAAGTCTAGAAAGCTTTATGAGGAATTATTTTAGAAATAAATAATAAAAAAAACAAGAATTATTAAATATATAGTTATATGATTACCCGTAATCAATATTCAAGCTTTACAATTATTTTTGTATTATTAGATTTTCTGTGAATGCTCAAAATAACAAAATGCAGATTTATGATACCATATTAAAACCTTTGGAAAGTGCTAATTGAAACTGTGATGATTAAGACAATATGTTAATTAGATTTTGTATATGTTTATTAGATAAAATATAAAGAATATTGTGTCTATCTATGTTTCACCTTAAGATAATCCATCGTATGCACAGGGCAGATTATCCTGAGGGTGCCCAATAGTAGAACATTTGTGTATATAGTACAAATAAGAATCAATTCCTTATTATCTGCACATTTCAGCATTGATAAACATTTATAAGTGAATTCAACCATTCAAAATCATATATTTTAACTGTGATTCTTTCACTCTTAAATCTGATGTCTTTGCTCTTATTGTTTTACTCCTTAGCAAAAATAGAGTAAACAACAGCACTAAAAAATGACAATAAACTCATTAAAAGATTAAAAGGAAATCTGCTATTCATATTTCAATGTATCATGTCAGAACATAATTTCTTGAACAACCAAGCACCACGTGCTCATGCTAATTAAATTATATTTTTATTCCTTTTAAATGTTTCATTGAATTAGTAACTTTAGTACTGACAACGATCCAAAATACTTTGTCCCGCATTTATTGTTTAAAAAAATATCACATTTCCTGTTTATTTCATTTCATATAATCACGTGCTCAAAATGATATTTTTCTAGGTTTTATTTTCTGTAGTAATTAATTTTTTAAAAAATTGGAGCTTTTGTAAATGCAGTGACAACAGGTTATTAAAAACTGATTTATTTTAGATGCTTGTGCAGATAATAAAATTTTTAGCCTACGAATTTTTGTTGACACCATAAACCTCATCCCAAAAACAACATGTTCTGACATGATTTTTTTAAAAATCCTCAAATTATGGGGCTCCAAAAATGATAATATATAAATTTGTTATTTTAGATGCATTGAGCTCTTTGAGTTTGTGATAGCTGTATTATTAATTTCGTTGCAGTAGGGTCTTTTTTATGCTTTATATCATTCAGAGAATGTTTAGATAGTCAAATCCCTATAGCTTTTATAAACTTGAAATCTGAGCTTACGTATTTATTTTTTTATCAATTATTGGTAAATAAAGATCCTTATAATTTGTTGTATGATTTCATTATGCTCTGTTGTCCATATCCTTCATCTATACCTATGCACTTAACATAAAATATTAGGCTTTTTTAAACCTATGTGAATATCTATCTACTTTCTCCCTTCTGACAACTTGCTATTTCTTGTAATCCATCAGATGCCTTCAAAGTGTGTTCTAACCTTGAAATGTAAAAAATTTTACCAACTTACTCATAAAATTTGTAAAGTAATTTGGAAGCCAAATTGCTTTTTTCCCCTGCACATAAAAAATGCATATTTCTGTGTAGTAATAATGGATTATGTAATACTTTTGGATATGACTTGCCAATCAGCTGCATTTCTTTAATTTTCAACTATTATGATTAATATAAAACAACTTTATATTGTTATTTGGTTCTTCTTGTGTAATTAGTGAAATAAGAAACAATATAGTTATAAATTCATTAAAAATGTGCAGACATGTATTAAACAGGGTATGTCATAAAATCTGATTGAAATTTCATTATTATATAGTATTTGTTTTTATTATTTACAAATTTGAAAGAAGAATTATTTTAGTTTGTTCTTGACAATTTCAAATTTCACTGTCTAGTGCATCATCTGTCTTTACTTTATATCATATTTTGATTCATTCTTCTTTTGTCAGAAAAAGTACAAGAGCCATCATCACAAACACAGAGTAGCCAAAAACCAATGCAACAAACGCAGCCAGATTGGATGTTTAAATTTAGTTTTGGTGGTGGATCCAAAAAGTAAGATCCAGTTTTCAAACATAACCTAAAAATTTTAACTTGAAGTTAGTTTCAATATATTATATGCTTATATTTTTCTTATATATAAAAACATATAGTTTTTTAAATAATTTATATAAATTAAAACTGATTATTTTCATTTTCTCACAGGGGTGGAAAGAATCCTTTTACACCAGATGATGATAACAGATTAGTAGCTTTTGCACTTTTTGGTACACTTGGTGTACTAGCTCTATTTGCTTATAATGAATTTCGATACAAAGAAATAACTTGGAAAGAATTTGTAAATTCTTACCTGTCTAGAAATATTGTAAGTTTATGATGTTTTCATTATGGAACATCTTTAATTTATACTTTTTACTGATAAATATATTTTCCATTTACATGTCTGTGTGTTTAACCATCTAATGTTATTGAATTAAATATGTTAGTCAAATAAATTTAAAATCCTTTTCATTATATTTGTTCTTGTTTGTCACTTAAAATGTAATCTTTTTTCTTAGAATTAATTTTAATGTTTTAATATATCTTTCACTCCATATTAATAAGTAAGAAATTTCACATTAATAATGTAATATCTTACATTTTGGTCTTTTTTTTCCAGGTTGAAAAACTTGAAGTTGTAAATAAGAAATGGGTTAGAGTGAAATTTGTTCCTGGAAATCAATTAGATAATGTATGTTTCATTTATATTATATCCTCCTTTATGAATGAAATTATTTTTAAAATAATATTTTATATACTGTTTGTATCATAAGATTTGAAAGCATTCTGATATTTGAAGAATGATAGTAAAGACTTTATCTATGGCATAAAGAAAGTGGTTTAAAAAACAAAAAAAGGGCGGGGGTCATTTTTTTAAAAAAATAGTCTTATTTAAAAACATTCAATTAAATGTAATAAAATCTTGCTTTTATTGAATTATTCTATTTTTACTATTGAGCATATTATTTCTTTCTAATCTGATAGAATTATTGTGTATTTTTTAAAAAATGTTTTTAAAAAAAGTACAGTAATACGTAAAACCAATGAAACTGTATTGAAATTTTTTTTAATAAAACTAATTATTCTATAGCTATTCCAAATCTGAACATACATATGACTCATTATTATATCAAGTGACTTTCTTAACCCCCATTGCCATTTGACTGTGGTTCAAAATTAGATCTGTCTCAAAATGGCCCTGACAATGGATGTTGCTTTGCTACTGGACATTAATATAACTAAACTTAATATTCAATATATATTCTTTTTTATTTGAATTATTTCTCTATGTTATAGTAATATAAATATATGTAATATAATGTATATATATGTAATATAAAGTGCTTATTTATTTATTTATTTGCTTTATAGTTATTTTTTCCATTAAAAAATTTAAAATTAGTATTGTTCTGTGTGTTTATTTGAAATGATTGCTCTTGAGAGTGCAATTTATTAATTGTAAAAAAGTTTTCACACCTTCCTTTTCTCTTTCTTTTTTTTTAATAGAATAAATATTGGTTCAACATTGGCAGTGTTGACACATTCGAAAGAAATTTAGAAAATGTACAATTAGAAATGAACATAGAGCCTACAAATTACGTACCTGTAGTTTATAAAACAGAAATGGATGGGTAAGTGTTCAGTCCCCTGTCTTTGGTTTTCTATGAAGTAGCGATTAGAGTTTAGTTTTCACTAAGTATATTCTTTTCTCTGCTTAAGGTCTAGCATTGTTTCCTATTTACCTGGACTCGCTATTGTTGGTCTAATTTTATGGAATATGAGAAGAGCATCTGGTATGATGGGAGGAGGTGGTGTTAGAAGAGTTGGTGGTCTTTTTGGCATGGGTGAGACCACTGCTAAATTAATAAATCCTTCAGAAATTGGTGTTAAATTCAGGTAACTATTTTTGTGAATCATAAACAGTGTAATGTACCTGCATATAAAATTTGATTGATTCTTACTCATTTTTACTTAAATTGACCTGTTTCCTGTTTGTAAAAAAATAGAATTTTGAAATCAACTTTTATTTTCTGAAATGCTGTGCAATTAGATGTTTCCAACAATGATGTATTTTCATATCATTTATGTCTTATCAATTAATTGTGTAGTTGTATTTAGTTTCATACAGAAGACATCATGTGATAGTAAATTTGAAATAGTTTACAAGATTCTTAATATAATAATATATTAAATAAAGATCAAAAAATTGAAATAATGAAAAATTTAAAACAAGTCTTAAAATTTGGTTATTAGTAAAATTGAGACAAGCTGTGTATTAAAAGAAAAAAGCTAAACATTTATTTAAAAATGAAGAATGTGGTTAAAATTTCAGTTTGCTGAAGATTATTTCTATCTGTCTCTTACTTTTTCAATTTCTGCTTAAGAAAGTCATTTTAATGTTCTTTTTTTAATTTCTTCTTACGTTATGGATAGAATGTTTGTAATGATAAAAAAAATTAGGTCAGTAACATCATAGGCAGTTAGCGATCACTTAATATACTGTTTATCTTCTGACAACCAAGAGCACTTCTTTTCTTTCTAAAAATCCTTGAATTAAACATTTTTTGAGTTTCTTGTGATTCACAATCTAAAGGTTAAGTGGTACCCCATAGTGAAAACTGAAATACCTAATTACAATTTCTAATATAAAAATGATTTCTAATTCTAATTTAAAAATGATTAGATGACTAGAATTATAATGTTTATAAATTCATGTTTATCTAATATTATGAGGGTGAATATGCTAATTCAATTTATTATTAAATAGAAGGGTGGTTAAATACATATATATTGCATTTCAGTATAGGTGTGAACTCTAGGCAAGATTTGCTTGTATTTTAAAGTAACAAACATTATTTGAAAATTAGAGTAAAATATAAATTTCCATTTTTTTAATGCTTCTATTATTTGAATTCTATTGTAATGAATTTTAAGTCTTAAAATTGTTTATGAATTATATTATTATTTAAATAAATTTTCAGACAAATTGATTGGCATTAATTTATTTTTCATCTTGCATTGTGCATTAAGAAAAATTTTGTTTCTTAATGCACAACCTTTGAAACCTGATATGGTAGAACTAACAAATACAATCTATAGTTATAGCATCCAGCTGTTTCCATCTCTAAAAATATGAAAAAAAGGAAATATTTGTAACTTATATATTTAAATATTGTAATTTTTTTTTGACTTACAAAAGCTATAAAATCAGTATACTATTTCCTGATATAATTCTTACAATTTAATATTTTTTATAAAATCAAAAACTAATTTTGAATATTTGGAAAAAAATTTCAAGAGTTTCAGTTTTCCCACATAGTTTTCAACTATTCTCTATGTTTTAATTAAATTATGAATACTCTTTTAAATCTCACAATATGTTTTTCTTCCTTAGAACTTATTTTATTGCATTGATAATGATATTTAAAGTGCACTTTGCAAATACTTCTAAAATCATTTGTTTTTTAAATAGAGATGTAGCAGGGTGTGAAGAAGCAAAAGTAGAAATTATGGAATTTGTCAATTTTTTAAAAAATCCTCAACAGTATATAGATTTGGGTGCAAAGATTCCAAAGGTCAGTGTTACTTTTCCTCTTATTGTTTATGTAATAATAAAATGAAATGAATAAATAAACAGTCTTTCTTATTAATAATCTAAGTCATGAAAATAATCTCAAATACTTTTTAACTGAAGGGTGCTATCTTGACTGGACCACCAGGAACAGGAAAAACTTTGCTTGCTAAAGCTACAGCAGGAGAAGCAAATGTACCTTTTATTACAGTATCAGGATCGGAGTTTTTAGAAATGTTTGTTGGAGTTGGTCCCTCAAGGGTGAGAATCTTTATTATCTTGTGTTGCTAGTATTATTAATTAGATTCTATTCATTAAACTCTAATCTAATTGGGATTTTTCTTAAATTAAGTACTTGCATATATCACACTTTTGCATTCAAAGTTGAAAAACTGTAGCATATTGCAATATCTGCTTTGTTTCAATTAAAGATTCTCCCAACTTCTGACCTATTCTTGTAGATGAGCAGACAGCATAAAAATATTGCTTCAAGAGATGATTTTCTCTCTTTCTAATACTAAAAAAAATTCCTTGTTTTAAATCAAATCATTTACTATTTTCTTATTTAAGACCAAAACTTAAAAAATATGTCATCATATATGTATTTTATAAGTTTTAAAACTTCATTACAAGAAAAGGTAGTTCAAAAATCTAAATATTGTGAATTTCTAAGAAAATTTTTATAAATATCTGATTTAATTGCCAAAAACATTGAATTATGTATACTTGCATTATGAATATATTCAAAATAAATTAAATGCTTGCATTGTAAATATATGTAGAATATTAATTTAATCTTTACTAATTTTATTACAGTGAAATGTTTTTGACTAAATTGGATAATTCTATGCAATATAGATAAAAATCTACTTAAATTAAAATTTGAATGTTTAATTTATTATATTTATATTTTAATATTAAAATTATGTGAAAAAATTATTGAAAAAATATTCTTATATCATACCTGCCTACTGCTGTGGACTATCTTTATTATACTGTGTAATAGACACTTATTTTATTAAAAAATTCATAAACTATGATGTTTATTTTTTTAGACATTTTGATAGTGATAGTTTTAAATTTTTATAGTGTTAAAAATCATTTCTGGTAGATTTATTATGTATTTTTTATTAAACTACACATCTTGGAAAAGGTTGAAGAACGCATTTATATGTGTGAGGCATATTTTCGAAATATACATGTTTCATGAATTAAAATGTGGTAATTTTTCATGTGTTTTTTTTTTCTTCATATACTTTAATCATCACAATTTAAAGAATGTTGTATGATAGTTATAAATCTTCTAATAATTATTATTATACATTTCTTGTAATATTCGCTCAAGTAAAATATTTTTTTAAAAAATTAAAAATTGGCATTACTTAAAATATGATAAAATATATTAATGGATTCAGATTCAGTTCATGATTTTAACATGTCCTCTATGCAAGCATGTGCATATTAGCCATATAAATAGAGTTTTTGTTACGGGCAATCATCTTTTGAACTTTGCAATGTATGTCATATGATGGAATATAAGAATGCAAATTGTAACATTATTTCTCACAATACATCTAATGATAACTATTTCTGAATTTACTCAACTTTTTACTTTTGTATGCCCTTTAATAATTGTCTGCATTCTTTATTATTGATAATATTTAGAGTGTCATTCATACGTTTGGTTTCAAAGCTGCAAATAATGGTAGCATTTATCTATCAAAAAAGATTAGTTTAATTATTTTTCATTTTGTATTTAGGTCCGAGATATGTTTGCCATGGCTCGTAAAAATGCACCATGCATCCTTTTCATTGATGAAATTGATGCAGTTGGTCGCAAGAGAGGAGGCAGAAGTTTTGGTGGACACAGCGAGCAGGAAAATACACTGAACCAACTTTTAGTTGAAATGGATGGTAATTGAATTTTAGATTAATTTTTTTAATTTAAAGTAATGAAGTTTCCTATTGTAAAGTAAGGAATTATTCTAAATTATTTCTGTTTGTATTATTTAGGTTTCAACACTACAACAAATGTGGTGGTTCTTGCTGCAACAAATAGAGTTGATATTTTGGATCAAGCTCTTCTCAGGCCAGGTCGATTTGATCGGCAAATATTTGTACCTGCTCCTGACATTAAAGGAAGGTAGGCTTTCCATTTACTAATTCCTTCATTAATATTCTGTGCTTTCATTTATAAAATATCCTTTCATTTATTTTATGACAGATAAATGCTATCCCACTAGGATAATAACAAAAAAACATAGTGTGTTGATACTCCTGAAACCATTCTGCAAGCATACTGTAGATAATTAAATTAGTAATTTTATATAATTTTTTAAAGTTGATTTAATAAAAAAGTGAAAATATATTGATCTGGGTATAATTTACATTTGCTAAACCACTGTTGACATTGGATGGGGAGAAAGCCATATTATGCTCCAAACATCAATTATTCCCAATATGTTGTTCATCATGTCATCAATTTTTCTACTCAGTAATGCCTTGCCATTCATTTAATTACACAATTATGTTCCTTGTTAATTTTAATAAAATTTTCCTAAGCTTATTCTTTAAAATTTACTTGATAATTGTAATTTCTCATTTTCAATTTAGTGGTTCATGTAATCGTCTCCCATCACCATATCCTCAGATTAGCAAGTTTGTTGTAGTACTTTGATCATAGGGTTTTATGTTTTTGACTGGAAGGTCACTTGTTCAACATCCATATAAAATATGTTAGATGAAGCATCCTTCCATAAATGTAATGTATTATTTAGAAAGTTGAATCACCCTGGCGTCATCCCCATAATTTACTCAGTTCAGAATTCTGAAATTTATTTCAAAATGGTGTATCTTTATCTTTAAAATGAAATTTAATTTTAAAATTCAATCTGATCTTGCATGTGGTTACATATGATTGTGATTAATTGTTAGCCATTATCAAGTTTGGTAAATTATTAATGATGTTTCATAGATTCAATTTAGTATATATAAAAATGAACTAATCTACAATTCATGAAATGGCAATTATCACTTTTTTTTTCCTCTTTGCTTAAGAATTACTTATTTGTGATTTATATAGAAATAATATTGTATCGAAATTAATATGTTAGAGTTTCCAAATTGTAATCTCTTATATTATAAAAATTGCTCCTTTCTTCCTTTTCAGGGCATCTATTTTCAAGGTACATTTACAGCCTTTAAAGACTTTATTAGATAAACTAGATCTTTCCAGGAAAATGGCTGCTCTAACACCAGGATTTACAGGTATATACTTAATTAACTATTAGTTTTTCATTATAAACATCCAGACATATAAATATCAAGTTTGTCTGCTCATTGGAAATTTAACGAAGAATGTAATTTCTAAAAAAATTGAAATTAATCTATTCTGTAATTTATCCTATTATTAAAATATCATGTTTTCATTCTAAATGTTTGTTTCAATAGCAAATTATGTTTAATTATAGACTTTTACTTTCATTAAACAAAAATTCATTATATTTATATAGTTAAAAAATGTTAATCTATGTTAATTACACAAACAAGTCATTAAATGTTTTGTAGATAATATTTTTATTTCTGTTTTATAAATTAATGAAATTGTATTCCTTGATGTGCAATCTTTAAAATGTTTTTAGATGCATTAATATTGCATTAATAGATGGTAAAATGCTTTTTTCAAACGGATGGATTGTCTCTTAGTTTATAATATTCATATATCACTCACCTAAGATTTGAAAAATATGCTCTATCATTATTGTTATGAATAATTATTATATTGCTTAATAATAATTACTTGCTTCTTGCAACTTTAACTAATCTGTCTAGTATGTGTTAATTTAATCTACCCTTATTAATGCACAAAATTAAAAGTCTTTATTATTTTTCAACTAGTTTCTTGTCTTGTGTAAAACTTGATTGAGAGACTCATACTATATCAAATCAGGTTCGTTTATATATTTTATTTATTTTGTAGGTGCTGATATTGCTAATGTTTGCAATGAAGCTGCTTTGATTGCTGCCCGAGATCTAAATGAAAGCATTGGCATGAAACATTTTGAACAGGCCATTGAAAGAGTTGTAGCTGGTAATTTTCTTTGATATGATTTTTAATGATGCTTTCTATACTATAATATTCTATGTATGTGTTTATGAAGTATTAATTAAATATGCCGGTTTTCTGGCACAGAGGTAGCGTGTCTCCTTGTTTTCTGGGGATCCCTGGTTCGGGATGGTTGTTCTTCTGTGTGCTATCTGTGAGATTTGTATCTGAACCCTCCCCCCTGTGAAAAGGGGTTGTGCAAGCGAATGTGATGAGTGTGTAGCTAAAAGTCGCACTCTTGGCCCTAGTTTGTGCTACTTGAAACAAGAGACTCATATCTTCGGCTTAAAATCTGCTGATGTATCAGCGGGGCTTGTCCACGGCAAGTGTCATAAGTAACAACAACATTAATTAAATATTCATAATTCCTGTAAGGTCATCAAATACAATAATATATATATTACAGAGGGAAAAGTTTATTAGATGAATTAGCTGCTAATTTAGGAAACAGATTGTGGCTAAATTTTCATTTCAAATAAGTGTTTTATACAGTTATGTTATAGTTTAATTGTGAAATATTTATCATATGTTTCACTATCCTAAATTCTTATACATATTGATACAAATGTAACTTGTACTATTTTAACATTAGTATGATTTTTTAACAACTTTGATGTACGATTTCAAAAGATTCATCATGCGTAATCATTTAGATTATATCTTTATTTTTAAAGAATTCAGCTTGAAAAATATTCATATTGTATTATCTTATCTCAGGAATGGAGAAAAAGACAAATGTATTACAGCCTGAAGAAAAACGAACTGTAGCTTATCATGAAGCTGGGCATGCTGTTGCTGGGTGGTTTCTGGAGCATGCTGATCCTCTTCTGAAAGTCTCGATCATTCCTAGAGGAAAAGGTTTAGGCTATGCTCAGTATCTTCCTAAGGAACAGTATCTTTACTCAGCCGAGCAAGTAAGCCAATGCTGTGAATTATCATCTACGGTGTTAGGTTCACGATCAGTGATGTGTTTATAGTTTTAAAACCCACATATATATTTATGTAATAAACATTTAAATTTTTGCATTAATATAAAAACTATAAAAAAATCTAAAAAATCTTTAAAAGGCCATCCATTAGCAATTAATGACAAGCCAAATAGTTAATATAATTATGTGTAGTTTCTAAAATTTCAAGTTATAAATTATAGCTTATTTGCACAATTTCTGGAAGATTCATCAGTATTAAGTCTTTTTTTCAGTTTATTCTTTATTCATAATATATTAAATTCTATAGAATTTTTCTAATTAGCATTCATCATAAATAGATAGAGAAAGAAAAAGATAAGTTTTTGACTTATTATACTGTTGGGGGAAAAATGTAGTTTACCATTAATAAAACCAAATATTTGCCAAATCATAAATTATTCTTTGGTTGCCCTTAAATTCATCAAAATTCTCTTATTGCTGTTTTAATAATTTTTTTGGCCATTTGAAATGCGAATATTCTTTGATTTCTTTTTCTGAACTTGAACTAGTCTTATAAAAAATTATTCTGTCTCTGTTTATATGATTCTTTGCTGCTAGTTTTTGTACAGTTATAAATAAATATATGAACAGGGTAAAAATTCATTTCATTGTGCATTATTGAAATAGTAAATCCTGTTGTTAAACTTATATTTGCTGAATGTTTTAAACACTTTTCTCTTCTAATAAATAATTTATATCATAAATCCAAAGAATCAGTAAAATTTAAATTTGTCGTCTAATATAAAAGATGATAATTTAGGATATGATTACATTGCATAAGTAACATACAAGTGTATATGTTAGATAACATGCTTCTATCATAAATAATATGCCACTGGTTCAAATAATAAGGGAGAAAACCTGGTTCATTGCTCTTTCTTCTACTGTAAATTTTCTAATTATTGTTCCTTTGTTTGAAAAAGAAAAGAAAAAGTTTTAAAAAAATTAACATTATCACTAATTTTCAGTCAGACAATGTATTTTATTTTTGTAGACAGGTATGCCAGGCAAAAAAAAATTCTCTTACAGTGTGTTATATTTTTTAAACTCTGTTTAACAATCACTGCCATTTATATTAACATTGTTTTTAATTTATTGTTTTGATGTGTTTATATAAGGAATCATACAATCATTTTCTATTCTCTTATAGCTGTTTGACAGAATGTGCATGACTTTGGGTGGGAGAGTTTCAGAACAGATATTTTTTAAGAAAATCACAACTGGTGCCCAAGATGACTTAAAGAAAGTGACACAGAGTGCTTATGCTCAGGTATTTGTTTTACTTATTTTTTAAAAATATTGCTATTCTTAAAAACTATGAAAAATAGGCATTTTATAATATATTTTTTTTAATCCTATTGTTCCATTTGCTAATATTTCAGGATTTAATAGAATTTTTTTAAAAAAATTATTCGCATCTACAAACTTTAAATTAAAACAAATTAAACCACAAATTGCTAAAATATTTTTTTTTACTATCATTCTATATCATTATGAAATAATGATTGTCAAAAAGATTTTCTAAGCCTCAGACAAGTGTGCTCACATCTCTCAAACAAATTGTTACTGCAGATGTTCAATATTTAGCTCTTTGGCTTCTTTCTAATTAAACTTTCACCCCAATTGTTGTCAATTAATCAATTATTCATAATTATCCGGTTGGAGAAGCGTTCATCACTCAGATTTCATGGTGGTGGTTGTTTTAAATATTCTGAAATTTTTGTTAAGTCATCTGTTATAAAAGATTTTATACTTTTTAAATAATTATTTATCTTAAAAGAATTATTGAAACTTCCTTTTTAATATATTCCCTTTTTTCTGATCCATGCAAATTCTTAAAACAGTGTTGTTGTTGTTGTGTGTGTGTGTTCTTACTCCTATTCCCCCCCCCCGTGGTGGCAATTTAGAGATGAATTATTTATTTATTAGTAAGAACTTTAAAAGAATAATGTTTTGTAGAGGAAATTTGCTTCATCCTGTTATTTCATTCACATAATTGATACATTTAAACTATATTTATTTATTATTAAAAATTGTAAGTATAAAATTATCAGATTCCAAAACCATATATTAAAATTCTTATATTTACGTATTATACAATTGTTGAGAAACCTCCAAACTAGAAATTACAAATTTTTTTATCTTCTATATAATCACATTACTTGACATATTAACTTGTGGGATAATTTTTTTAATGAATAATTTGCAGGTAGTACAATTTGGAATGAATGAAAAAGTTGGCCAACTATCTTTTGACTTACCTCAGCCTGGTGATGTGGTAATTGATAAGCCTTACAGTGAAGCTACTGCACAAATGATAGATCTGGAAGTTCGTAATTTAGTATCCAGAGCTTATGAAGCCACTGTAACACTATTAGAAGAGCATAAGAAAGATGTTGAAAAGGTAAAAATTCTGCTCTTATTATTGTTTTTATTGAGTTTCCTTTCTATTTATATGTCTATACCTCTTAATCTATATCCTTTGTAACTCTACACTGGACCATTTTGTTTTTTCTAGAAAATACATATAAATTTTTGTATAATAAGATTTATATGAAAAATAATATCAAAAAATGTTTTATAAAGATGTAAAAAAATAGATTATTATCAATTATTGACCACAATGGGAAAAAAAGTGTCAGTTTTCAAGCTGAATAAGTGTATTTTAAAACACTTATTTATTTGTATTTTTAAACACGTGTAAAAACATGAAGCTTTTATTGAAATATGATGTAAGTATTCATTTTATTTTTGTGAAATATATGTGTTGTTCAGTTATTTAGAATTTAATGGTCATTAAGTTTAAAATTGCTGTATAATTATTAGCTTACTGAAACTAAAGTAGTTTTGAACACTGCAAAAATATTATCATCCTTTCAATGTAATTATTCTGTATAATATGCACAATTTGATATCAAAAAATATTCCTGTTTTTTTTAACAAATATATGAAATAAAAAAACTGGATTATTATGAAATAAATTATAAATCTTAATGTATTATTTTTGCTTTGGCAATAAATATCCGTAGTTTTCAGTCTGATTCTAAATTTCTAATAAGATTCAGAAAGTGAGTGATTTTATTTTTGATATATAATGTGTGTGGTAAGAGATAAATTAACAAAAAAAATCAATTTTATTGATTTATTAGTCAATCAAATTAATAAATATAAATGAAATGTCTGTCCTGTTTCAGCTTTTTCAATGTATTCCATGTTGATTTATAGCATAAAGAGGCAAATTATATCCTTTCATTGGAACTGTAGGCCGTTTTATGTTTTTCAATTTTGAGTTCTATCTTGTAATTTTTTTTAATTGCAGTATTGTTTTAGGTTTAAAACCTAAAAAGAAATTCATCTTCCTTATTACTGAATCTGTATCAAGTATTTGCAACTGTAAAAAATTGAACTTTCAATTAACTTACCTTTAGGATAGAGTTTTTGTGCATCAAAGATCCTATCCTAAAGGTAACATTTCAAGAATTCAAAACATATCCTAAAGGTCAAGAATTCATTTCATAACATTTCAAGAATTTATTAAAGAAAAAGCAAATTAAAGGGTATAAATTGTTCATATTTTAACATAAATTCTGTGATGCTTAAATATAAAATTCTATAATTCTTAAATTCAGAAGTTGATGCAAACATTAATGTAAATCATAGACCTAATTCTCAAGAGAAATGGCTCAAACTGATTTTATTTTTCACTGATAAAAATTGCACAGATATAAATCCTTAATAGATTACTGAAGTGTTTCTGGTCTCCCTTATTTAATTATGATGAAAGAAAACTAGACCTGATAGTCATGGCCGGGATACTCGGGAGTGTACTGTATTAAATTTGTAAGATATTATTTATTCAATAACTTTTATTGAAATATTGTCTTTCTTTTTAATCATTTGCTTACTGACTTGTTTTTAATACTAAATGGACTATTCTATTCATTTTAGGTTGCATTACGACTTTTAGATAAAGAAATCTTAAGTAGGGACGATATGATTGAGCTTTTAGGGGCAAGGCCTTTCAAAGAAAAATCTACATACGAAGAATTCGTCGAAGGCACTGGTTCGCTTGAAGAAGACACAACTCTGCCCAAAGGTTTGCAAGACTGGAATAAAGACATGAAAGAAAAGCCACAGCCTGAGACCAAGGGTGCTCCAACTAGTGCATAGCTTGTACAGTTTTATGTTTTAGTATAGCATCGACTCTGGACACTTTATGAACATGTTTCATGTTATGCTGCTGCCATTTTACCACCGCTTATTTTTAGAAATAATAAGAAAACAATTTCTTTTTCTATTAAGCCAATCAGCTTTATGTAAAGAAGACTATAAATGTGATGTTTTTCATGAGATTTACAAGTACAAACTGAAATTAGTAAATTAATTGAATTTTATAAAAGAGTTTTTTAGAATTTATAATTGTTATAGAAAATTTCTTTAATATATTGTGTGTAAAGCATCTTAATCAAGTAACTAATAGATGGTTAAGAAAAACTTCAATATGATAAAGAAAAATTTAAAAAGAAAAATTTCTAATAATGTTATTTTTAAAAATTAATGTTATAAATTTTTTTCAAATTAATTTTAATAAAGTATTGATAATAACTAGTTGAGTACTGTAGGCTTGATTATTTACTGTTAACTTTGATATATAATTAAATAGCATCAATTAAATAACAACTGAGTACTCAAAATTATAATTTGAAGGCTAATTTCTTTTCTTTTTTTTAATTATATATGTTATTTTTATTTCTTATTAGTTTTTCCTGTATGTCTTAACGATTCTAAAGTCATTTTTTTTTATTTCATTCAAGCAATGCTTTAAACTGATAGATATAAATAAATCTTACAAAATAATGTATCAAAACCTTTTTCTTCAAATTAGAAAAAGGCTTGTTTTTTTTAATGTTTTTTAGTGAATCTAGATTTTTATAAATTGATTTTGATTCATTTTATCGTGCATCAAACAAGCTTTCTTCATTGGAGGATTTCATTTCTTTTTCCCATAATCTAAAACAGCATGACTTGGAATTTGTACATTGTAAATTATTGTGTACAATAAAATAAATTATTTTTTATGGAATCATACGCAGATTCCATTAGTTGAATATAGAGTTCTCTGAGTGTTTTTTTTTTTTCAATACAATAAAATGTCATCTGAAAAAAGTTTCCAAAAACAAAACAAAAAAATAATGTTTATCGCTTTGGACTATAATTAAATAAACCATGAACTACTACTCTGTTTTCCCTGAACATGACACAATCCTTCCAATTGGTTCACAGCCATCATCGCTAGTGAGTAGATGACTTCACACCATATCTGTACCCATTTCGGAAATTACTAGGCCCCAAATTCAAATGTAAGAGAAAATTCACTCTTCCCTTGTTGTTCCGGGAACTTCTAAACCAGATAGAATCGAGGTATCCAAATATGAATTAGAACACAATATCGAAATCATTAACCCAGGGTTTTCATTTTTTTTTCTGGACAAGGACACGGGCACATATAATTATATACAAATATTTACATGAATCATTTTAGTTGTACGAGCTATTTCTATCGCATACAACCATCTTAGCTGCGAATCCAATCATAGCTAAATTGAATCGAAACCGAAACTTGAACTTGCAGCTGTTACTATGGGATCATGGGATTTTTCTGTGACGTCACCAATGCTCTTGCACGAAAGAGTTACATCATGCTATGGCGAGGCCAGGAATTCCAACACCCAAAAAGACGGGAACCACTCATTATACCAGAAATTTCTCATCCACATTAGCTATAGAATAAACCTCTATTAATAAAGAGTGCCCCAAAATTAACACAGGATTTAAATTTGTCACCATTCCTACAGTTAAGTGTTGGCAACCCTATTAAAAAAACATTTGTAATCTGCTAGTTTAGGGTTAGTAAAAATAGATCATTACATGATAGGAGAACGTGTTTACTTTGTTGAACAATATTTCAAAAATAATAAAAGTCTGGTTTCCACAGTTCAAAAATGTGAGAATTGGTTTTCTAGGTGCTGAGATTTAACAGAATTGTATTTCCTTTTATGGACTTATTTGAATTCAAAGTTCTATGCTGATAAGCCTACAAGTGCTTCTTTTGAAGGAGGAAACTCATTGCTGCATCAACCAAATTCGGCCACATTTATGGAAAATTTAGACTAATTGGTGAATATATGCCATTGAGGCTACTTGCCTCATGTGTCATTCCATACTTAGCCCTATCTTACATACTGTACGATTTATTAAAAATATGACAATTTAAAGGGGAAATTGCGTTTTTTATTTAATTCAAATCTTGCATTAATACTTTGTTCTATCGTGTAATGCACTGTTTTCACTAACATTAAACTATCAGTTGCGAACTGGTTTTTTAATAGGGTTGCCATCACTTTACTTCATGAATGGTGGCAAATTCAAATCTTACATTAATTTTGAAACACCCCTTAATATTAAAGATGCAATTTTATCCATATAATATATTTGGTATTCTCCCACAATGCACTGAAGTGACAAAAGTCATGGGATGACTGTTAATATCGTGTCGGTCCTCCTTTTGCACGGCGAAGTGCAACAACTCGACGTGTCATGGAGTCCACAAGTCGTTGGAAGTCCTCTGCAGGAATATTGAGCCATGCTGTCTGTATAGACGTCCATAATTGTGTAAGTGTGGATGGTGCAGGAGTTTCGGCACGAACGGACCTTTCGATGATGTCCCATAAATGCTCGATGGGATTCATATCGAGCGATCTAGATGGCCAGATCATGCGCTGGAATGTTCTTCAAACCAATCGCGAACAGTTCTGGCCCGTTGACATGGCGCATTGTCATCCATAGAAATGCCATCGTAGTCAGGGTACGTGAAGTTCATGAATGGCTGCAAGTGATCTGCAAGCAGCTGAATATAACCATTTCCAGTCAATGATCGGTTCAGTTGCACCAGAGGACCGAGTCCATGCCATGTAAAAACAGCCCACACCATTATGTATCCACCACCAGCTTGAACAGTGCCTTGCTGACAGTTTGGGTCCAGGGCTTCGTGGGGTCTGCGCCACACTCGAACTCTACCATCAACTCGTAA
>JAOUZG010040464.1:2835389-2868988 GCA_026289955.1 Argiope argentata | reverse complement strand
TTGTTACGTTTTTAGCGTAGCGGGATCGGATTGAATGGACTTTATTTGAGGACAGCACAAACAAATTTATTTACAGCTATTTACAGGGGTATACAGGATGACTTGAAAAAGTAAAACTTCTGAAAACACAATCCAGCAATAATCAGTCACTTACAGCGTAAATGCAAGTCATACGCACAATAAACATGGTTTGCAAAACAGCTATAGTATAGCACAGCAACAGTCAATCACAGCGAGCTCAATAACACAGTGTTAACAGCAAACGCAAACACAGCTCACTAATAACAAGCGAAAAGCTTCTAGTCCAGCAAACCGCTTCTCTTCCCAAGGAGCGATCCTCTTTAAGCGATCCACTCAGAAAGACGGCAACCCGCCTCTTATATAGTCGGGCGAAAGCGTGGCCGTGCTACGGCGGAAGCTCCGAGAGGCTTCGTCGATGAGGGAGAAAAACCTCGGCGCAGCCAGACTTCTCTCGGGGTAACCAGAATATTCCTCCCGCCAAGTCAACTCGGATGGCTCGGAGCGCCTTGCGACGCGCCGCCAAAGTTTTCACCTCTGGCGAGCGTTAGCGTTCGCCCGCTTGTAACAATATAAACATAGTATGGAAAGTGTCAAAAATGATGAAATCAATTTCATTCAACAGAAACAACCTGAATACTGAACATTTTCTTTATTACCTATAAAAACATAATATTGAACAATACACTTTTAAAACAGAACATATCTGAAATGTATTTTTAAATTTTAAGTTACATTGATAAAAATTACTCAGAACGAATATAAAATAAAACATACAATACAGTAAATTTAATAAACAAGAATAAGATCATAATAAATACAAATATAAAAGTAAAACAGGATATAAAGAGGAGTTGAAAGAATATGCTTTTATAGAATTTTATTATTCAAAATTAATAGGTTAAAGTATTAAAAAAAGTGAAAAATTCATGTAACAAGGAAGTTAGAAATAAAAAATATATAAAAAATATTGCAATAGAAGTTGATTTTCAATGAAAAGACCAATATTTTTTTTAAAACAGAAATCACTGAAGTGCACAAAAGTACAGCATGATATTATGATAACAATCAATTTCAGTTTAAATAAAGAAACGAATGACATTTCATTCTAACTATAGCAACACATAATTTGACATAAATTTGACTTGAATCTATTGCAAGTAAATAAATGTATTTGAAAAACTACTAATAATGATCTCTGAAGCCATCCATTTTGCTCTTAAGTTATTAGATGTGATTGCATGGCAATAACAAAATAATATGAATTACTACAAGAAAAAGAAAGCTTTAAGGTTCACACTCAAAAAGTAAAAACCCCAAAATGCATTTTATTATAATGCCAAAAACTAAAAAACAAATACAAAAAATTGATTGATGTTAATTAATGGCCTTTGAAAGTTATACAACATGCAAGTAATTGATATTATATAAGCACATATAAAAGACAGCCCCTACAAAATATTTATTCATTATAATTTTTGAAATAGCTCTTTCTACTGTAATATTATATAAGATATCTTGCAGTTATCAATTCTTTCAGTGATATTAAACTGAGTACAGTCATTTAAAATTTTATTTTCAACTTATATCCTTTTTTTAAAGTTCTTGTTCAATTTGAAAACTTTTATCTGTCATCACAAAATCATTCAGTTCTTATACATCCATCAGATAGCTTTTAATTTCAAAAAATTCCTGGTCAGATATGCTATCACAGTGTAATAAAAAAAAGTGAAAAATGAAGTTGACAACTCTTGAAAGTATTATGACTATCATATCTTTTAAAATATTTGCTTCTTTATAAAAACTGGAAATCATTTGCTGTTCTGTTGGATTGATCTGTTTCTATGCAGTCAATAATGAATCTGGTGTCTTTATTTTCAAAAATCAACTGGATTTTTTTTTTTAAAAAAATCAAATGGATGCTTTGACATATTTAATTTTTGAGGATCCGCTTCAAAATGAAAAGAAGAATATACATAGAAAAACCTTTCTTTCGTGAAATTTGTCAATGCCCTCATTTTAATGTTAACAATATTCTCAGGAATGAATCTTTTTCACTGAATTTTGAACTTCATTTTGTAATTTATGAATTATTTCAGCAAAAAGTAGCATTAAAGTAAGTAGCATTCCATTTACCAAATTAAGAGCACTTTTAATACAATACATCAATTATAAATGCTGTTAACAATCAATACGAAAATTGAATTTTTCAGTAATTGGAAAAGATCCATTTATTTAATAAATCTTAAAGAAATTTATTCATCTCCACCCAAATCAGCATTACAGCCACTAATTTTCAGTTAAGATAGTTTTTACAATAAAAGTTTGTTTACTTACATCAATTAAATTTAAATAAGATTTTGTAGGATAAATGTAATGTAATATTCATGTAAACATTTCAAAATCTTCTAAGCATATTCAAAATTATCAGAAAATTCCATCAAATGTCAATAAAGAAAATTAGAAATGCATAGAAGATTTTGTTTAATTGTCCCCATTTGTTTTAGACAGCAATACACGTACCGATTTCTTTTCCTTTGAGAGGGTTTTCTAAAAAAAATTACTGGAACAGTTTTTGGGTTTCAAAATTTTGTGAATATAAACTCACTAAATGATTTCTTGAAAATAAACGGCGCATATCACAACTTCGAAAATAACAACCTTCCATTCCAAAGCTAACAACCAATGTCAGGATTGTTAAAAGGAAACTAAAAAAATGCATTTTATCATGGCATTAACTTGTGTTTTACATTAAAGCATCTAGCAGCACATCAGTCTTTCCTTTTTTAACTTTAACAGGAGGAAACAAAACGACTCAAAATTACATCTACAAATGTAAACAAAAAATCCGCTTTATACTTGGTGGAGGGCGTTAATGACAGACTAATCGAGGAAAGCTTTGCGGATGAAGAGTTAAATGCCATGCGCAGAAGTCACATGTCACGTACCTTTGACGTCACATGAATTGACCCCATAGGTCACAGACACGTTGCTTTTGCTCATCCGATGTGTCTGGTCCAATCTTTATGTCATCAATTTTAACTTTTTCTTTGAGATCTCTTTTGGCAATAGCAACTAGATTTTCTTTGTCACCGTTGATATCGGGATATTTAATAGAATCAACATTTTCAGTCGACCAAACACCTCTTAAAATAACTCGATCCTTCTTTAAGCGTAGAGTATTATCGCTGCAGTTAACTATGGGTACTAGTGTTTTACCATCTTGAATTAATAAAGACGAACTTGATTCATTATCAGCGTTATCAAAAGTCATCACTTCGTCATCCGTTGATTTGTTATCTACAACTTCCAACATTTGTATCATATTCGGTTGAACAGTTATCGTTTTTGATGCTCTCAGAATAGCAGTTGCATGGGGTGATTCTTCAACTCCAATGTTCGCTAGACGTCGAAATTCATCCATGTGAAACATTCTAGATTTTCCTTCCCGTCTTATCATCACTAAATTTGGAAAATCTATCAAATCCTTTCCGACAATGACGAATGGCCCTTGAAATGTATCATCATTTACAACGTGCAACTTCACATCCTTTAAAATTAAATTGTCTATAGCCACATTTACTGTACAAATTCCAAGTGATTGTGTTATGCCACCTCCAATTCTTGTTATAGAAATAACATTGTTTTTAGGTTGAACAAACACATTAATTTGCTTTGCAAATGAGTATTTTATCATTGATATATCAGCCGCTGTGTCTATTAATGCATCTGTATTCATTCCATTTATTGATACGATTTTAAGTGTAACGTCTCTATTAGAGCATGATAAGGAGGATAAATTTACTGTGAGATTACTACGTGATTTAGGACATTCCCTAGTTCCATGGCCTTCAGTCCTACATGATGTACAAAACTTAGGTCTTTTAGGTTTTACGCAATCACGTGCCAAATGACCTTTTTCGTAACAATTATAACACGTAATTGGCTCCATCATTCGATAATTAGTAGCAGAACGATTATTTATTTTGGTATTATATTGACCACCAATATTCTTATTATTTATGTCTAGACCAGATAGCTCAATGTGTTCGTCAATTTTATCAGCCAAGCTCGTTGGCGACTTCAACAGTGACCATTCACTGATATAATATTCTTGCACTGTTAAAGGTGCGTCTTGCTTCATTCTATCTGATATTATTAAGTCCTTTAAATTTTCAAAAGTTTTTACATTTAACCCATTCATCCACCCATTGAAATAAGTTTCTAATTCATAGTAGTATTCTCGCCACGTACCTCCAGGTTTAATTTTATGCGAGTAGAACAATTGGCGAAATTTTTCAGCACTTAGCTTGAAACGCTTAAGTAGCAGTTCTTTCATATAAGAATAGTTTTCAGCCAATTCTTCAGGTTCTCTTATAATCATGTCGACTATTTCACTAGGAAGAACACTAGTCAAACACGCCATCCATAGAGAGGTTTCCATATTTACCCTCTTCATTACTTTCTCAAAATGTACTAAATATAATCCAATGTCGTCATATTTCAAATCAAAATTTCTTACCTGAGTCTTCCAGTCTATTTTCGGGCTGATTTCCACATTGGGCGCGTTTTGAGCAATTGGCGATAACGATTTGGCTTCAATTTCCAGCTTCTTTATCGCCAAATCATGTTCTCGCATAGCATTTCTTTCTGCAAGTTCAAATTCTTCTTTACGTTTTAGAGCAGCTTCCTCTGCTTTTCGATCGGCATTTATGTTACCGATTATTCCATGTATTATATCTTCATCATAATTCCTACTTTTCTTGATCAAACTTATCAATTCCACGACTTTATTATTTTCTCCGATTTCCTCTCCAAGTTCCACTGCAACGAGTTCTAAATCCTTTTTTCGTAATCTCGCAAGTAAAGACATCTTTCTAAAACTATACAATTATCCACTTCTTATCCCACTTCTGAATTATTAACTTATAAAACAAGACTAAATTCTTAGAATAACGAAATCACCATTTTTATTTTATCAAGATCGAATTTTTCACACTGTTGCCAAACACATCAACATAAAATAACTGTTGCCACAAAAATACAATGCCGTTAATAATTATCTTACAGTAACAACTGAAATCGTGACTCATCTGACCACGCCACGGTTTTCCACTGGTCTAGGGACCAGTCGATATGCTCACGAGCCCAGGAGAGTAGCTGCAGGCGGTGTCGTGCTGTCAGTAAAGGCACTCGAGTCGGTCTTCTGCTGCCATAGCCCAAGGAAGACAAATTTCACCGCACAATCCTATCGGACACGTCCCTCGTACGTCCCACATTGATTCCTGCAGTTATTTGACGAAGTGTTGCGTGTCTATTAACATTGACCATTCTACACAGACGCCGGCGGTCTCGGTCGTTAAGTGCAGGTGGTCGCCCACTGCGCTGTCCATGATGGGATGGGATGCCTGAAATTTCCTACTCTCGGCACTCTCTTGATACTGTTGATCTCGGAATGTTGAATTCACTAACGATATCCGCAATGGAATGACCCATGCGTCTAGCTCCAACTAACATTCCACGTTCAAAGTCTGTTAATTCTCGTCGTGCCGCCATAAATCACGAAAAACCTGTTCACATGAATAACTTGAACACAAATGAAAGCTCTGGGAAGCGCACTGCGCATTTATACTTTTTTGCTGCGATACTACTGCCATCTGTATATTTGCATATTGCTATCCCATGATATTTGTCACTTCAGTGTAATTTCCAAAAATATGGCAATACAAAATAATAATAATAATAATAATACTCTCATGCCCATAAATCAAGGATAATGCAAGGTCAGGAAAAGAAAGAGTCAAAAAGCAAAAAAAAATGTTTCATACCATTAATAAAAATTGCTTTCTTTCTCTCTCCTTAGAGCAAATAAAAAAAAACTGTTTACAAAAATCAATATAGCACGATTCGTGAGATATTTAGTACATAGTATGTCCCTCAGACGATGCAATGCAGTCCGTACAACGTCTAGACATGCTAAATATCAAATTATCGATCTGATCTTGGGGAATATTACAGCACTTACAATGCAATGGTCTCCGAAATTCCGGTAGACGAGTAAGAGGTGGTTGACAGGCTTGCAACTCATCGGTCTAGCATGTCCTACTCATGCTCTGCTGGATTCAAGTCCGGGAAGAATGCTGGTCAGTCCATAAGGGTTATATCGAAGGCATTTGTTCAATATGATGAGGATTGGCGTTGTCATCCATAAACACAAATTCTATGTCCATGAAACCCCGAAATAAACGTGCATGTTGTTCCAGGATGACGCCCCGATAAATTTGACCTGTCATGGTTCCAATTTGAATATACTGGTCATTTCTGGAACATAGAATAATTCCTCCCCAAACGCGGAATCCCGCACCATCATAATAGTGTCTTTCAATGATGCTCTCTTGGTGGTAATAGGTACATGGTGCTCCTCATATGAAAGTCCGGGGATGATCGTACTGCAAGATAAACTTGGATTCGTCGGGAAACATCACACAAGCCCACTGTTGCGGTGTCCACAATGCATGCTCTCTACTCCAGGCTAACCGCTGGCGACAGTGAGTTGCTGTCAGTGGAATACATCTGGCGGGCCTACGAGCATATAGATTAATCTGCCCTGAGCGTTTGTAAACGGTTGCACCAGTGGGGGGAGAGAATTGATGGGACAGGTATGATGCTGTACTCCGTGTGTTTCTTTCAGCAGTAACTACCAAATACTGGTCCTCATTTGTCGTTGTATCTTGGGGAGAGAGAGAGACATGTAATGTAACGTCTACTCACATTACTATCATCTTGTAGTCGTTGCCAAAGCTTGGAGGTGATCCTCTGAGCTATTCCATGTTCCTCGGATACTTCCAGTTGGGTACGCCCACACTCGAGACGGAGATGATTCGACCACCTAAAAAATCTTCCAAATGCTCCCTTTGTGTCATAAGTACGCGGTTTTTGTATTAAAAGGCATATAAAGTATTTCCGAACAATTTTACTTCTTTGCCTGCAATCCTTATACATAATTCCCTTAATTGTGTCGTACTATCAGTGTAATCTGGTGGCTTCCTGCAATTTGCATATAATTTTTGATGTATGTTGTCATTTTATGGGTGTGTTGCGAGTGAAGGTCTCGGTACGAACCTGCGACGCTAGAGCCGGAAGCCGAATAACATGCCCACAACACCAAAAGTCGAATTCAGTATCGTAGATGTTATCTGGCTTATAGGGCTAGCGTCACAGTACTCCCCTACCAGTGAGTCAGAGGAAAGACGAACGATTTTGATAGCGCCAAGCGTTATGACGAGCGTGTAAGTTCGTTGGTGCGTCGAGTGAGCGACAACTTTGCTGCGTCGAATGAGAGACAGTTTTGCTGTGCCGAGTAAGAGACGGATTCGTATTTGATTGCTGAGAATGAGCGACGGCCTAGTTGGCTGGTAGATGGCGCCACGGCAGATCAGAAAGTTACGTTTGTCAAGGTCACCAATGTTGCGAGTGAAGGTTGCGGTGCGTACCTGCGGCGCTAGAGCCGGTAGCCGAGTAATATGACCACTACACCAAAAGTCAACTTCCAGTATCGTAGATGTTATCTGGCTTATAAGGCTAGCGCCACAGGTGATATGTGTATTTTAGAATTCGATTTCTGTGTGCCTGAATTATTCTTAATATATGGTCATGAGTGTATATATATGCATACATTTATTTAATGCTTGAAAAAGCCAACTTTAAAATTTTGTAACTAAATTTCTGTTCCTTTTTCAAATACTCTAATTCAACAAAAAAGTTTCAGAATGAAATAATCTTATCTATAATAGTTAAAGAATTGACAAAGTTTAGAATATATAACATTAAAGAACTGACTTGGGACCAAACAAAATCAATTACTTTTACCTTTTTTTAGAATAGCATTGTCCGTTATATTAATTTCATATTGTGAGGATATTAATTAATTTTCAGATGATTTTTTTTCCTTTCTTTTTTTAGAAGTGCAATTCTTAGTAAAAAAAGGTAAGCAAATTTGATATTTGACTCGGTAATTATGTTCCAGGCATACAGTTTTTATAAATCGTTAGAAATTGTCTCATTTTAAATCACTGTATTATAACTGTTATTTTTAAGATATTTTTATCAGCCGTAATTTTAAAATATAACATTTCAAAGAATTCTATTTGCACAATATATATATATATTTAATTCCTAAAAGTGTATAATTTTCAGAGATCACAAACACGCTTTTATCTATGTCTTACACGATACCAATTTTTTAAAACATTTTCTATGAAACGTGGCTAAAAATTTTACAATACACATTTTAAGAAAATACAAAATTTCTTTTAATATATAAGAATGCTAATTTGAAAGGTATTTTAATTTTGATATGTAATATTTTATAATGAATGGAATTTGATTTTTTAATTTAACTTCTATGCGTTTATTTTATAAAAACTTTCTCTGAAAAGATAAAATATAATTTGAATGAACATAATGTGTTAACTATAGAATATGCATGACTGGCAATCAAAAAGCTGGTTAAAACTCTTTTTCAGCAATTTATCTGCTTTTACTTTCAGAAATTTCCGTTAGAGTTTTTAAATCTTTGGTTTAAATAATAAGACTATGTAAAAATTACTAAAATTTTCTTAAAATGACTTTTTTTTTTTTGCAAATTTATGAGATTATATTTTTGAGTCTAATGATTTTAGATCTCTATACATATAAAACACTTTGTAGAAGGAAGGGAGGAAAAGCAGAAGGAATTTTATTTTAATTGGTAATTTTTTTAACTTCATTTTAATTAAATAATATTTTAAAGAAAATAATTCTAAGGCAAAAAGCATGAATAAATATTTTAAATGTGAGTATTATAATTTATTTCGCGATTAATTCTGAAATCCACGAAATTTTAACAAACGAAAGATTTTTTTTTCTTCTTTACCACATTACCAAGCATAATATTGATGATATGTAGTCAAAAATATTGATATATTCTTGATGTCAACATTTAAGATTTTCTGTTACACATTTTAAAAAAATGTTTACATTTGCAAGAATTTCTGTGCATCGTTCACAAGATGTTTTTAAAAATCCAAAAATATAAATTTGTAATTTATTTAAAATATTCCTTTAATTTTTAAGAGAGCTCGAAAAATTCCATAAATCTATCATCTCAAATCATTCTATTTCGGAAAGATATCAATAAATATCGTTTTCTTCGATGTTATTTTATAAAGAACAATCTTACCTTTTAATTAATGTTGAAATTGGTTTAGTTCTTAAATTAAATCAAGCCCCCCTCCCCCCCCAAAAGCAACTAATTTCGAAAAAAACAACCCTGTTAAGGAAACTACTTTTGAACCCACTTTTTTAATTTAATAATTCATCTTAATTATGAATGAAAATCTCAAACCTTTTATTGTAATTAATTAAAAGAACTATTGAGATTAAGAAGTTGGGCTCATATGGAATCACAGTTATCCAGGAAATAAGGCGCAGAATAAGCAGCAGAAAGGTCTCGAAATCGAAACTAATGGTGTTATTAGTGTTTAAAAAAATTAGCCCTTTGCACACGGATGTTTCCTCTCTGGTACCATTCTAGATAGGGCATCATTTATCTATTATTATTCTTTACTTATTTTTGATCGCTAAATACATCTACAAAGTGATGAAAATATTTATGGACAAATTCAATTTCAAAAAATTACATATTTATTTTTCGGAACAATAAATAAATCTTTGCATTAGGAGAATAATTAAGCATTGAATTATTTTTCTAAGTTCAAAAGGTTAATATGAGTATTGCGTTGAAATATCGAGAGATTCCCTTTGTGAACTTTCCTCCTAAACTCTAACTTATTGACCAGTATATACTAAACTAGGGGGATTTTGTTTTTCTTTGCTTTATTTCTTAAACTTTAATTCAAAATCTTATGATATTTCTCCGTATTTTATAAAATTTTTATATACAGTATAGTTTTATATATTACAATAGAATATTAAAACGTATTAAATAACGCTATTTAATAATGCATAATATAATAAAATATTTAATAGCATTGCTCAATATCATGAAAAATATTATTTAATATTAAAGAAAATATTATATAATATTACTTTTGTAAATTTGACGACACACACACACAATATGATATATGGGATAGAGACCAAACTTATTAACTTCAAATTTCTATTTAAAATTTAATTTTCCATACAATCTATTGTTTTATCTTTCGTGGTAATACAACTTTACTTTTTTTAATTCTACTTGCAAACTGCATAGATATTGTTATGACTCGAAATTCTACTTTCGTTTTAGAATCAGTTTATTTTTACACATAAAAGATGGAGAGTTTCATCAGGATATTTACATACAGATTATAGAAACTTATCAGAGTATGTTCTTATGAAATAGACTGACAATGACTAAAGGATCTGTACTTTAAAGATATGAATACTTAACTTAGACCCCCACCCTTTAATAAAGACAGCATAATTCTATTTAAATAAAAGCTATAAAGACAGATTCCAAGCTTGAATAAGATATGTGGCGCTAGCCTTATAAGCCAGATAACATCTACGATACTGAAGTCGACCTTTGGTACAGTGGTCATGTTACGATGCTACCGGCCCTAGCGTCGCAGGTTTGTATCGCGACCTTCCCCCACTACAGATACATATCATGAAATAATAAAATTCGAGACATAAATTGTGAAAAATAGGAATTCCTGTTTCTACATTTTTTACTATTTACACTCTCTCTCGCTCTCGAATAGCATTGGCCTTAAGCTTAATGAAAAATTTATTTTAATTCTCAAGAGATCTTTCTAATTTCATGAAAAAGATAGTTTCATCTTTAATGTTGATGTTATTCGTTAATATTACGTTTATTAAAACTGTCGTTGTTTAAAAGTTTGATGAAACCTTCAATCTATTGAAATAGCCTCTTAGATGTCGATGTGACCGATAAAGATCAACTCATCCTTATATTTCTTTTGACTTATAATCACTTCGAAAAGACGTTTTTTTTTTTTTTTTTTTTTTTTTCACGGTACTGTAGCGAGGTCAGGAAAAGAAGAGTGAAGGTCAACATACTCATTTTCAGAAAGTGTGGATGTGCATATTCTGGCCTAACATTACAAAGAATCTGCTAAGTTCTCTGTAACCTTGTTTCGTTCATAATAGCGCATGCGCATTGTCCAGATATGTTGCACCTCATAGCAGCTGTTTTTTTATGTTTTGATCTTGCGTGTTTGGTTGGCGCGAAGTGCAATTCCGTTAAACTTAATTTGGCAATTATTTTAACTTTATTTCCATATTTTTCAAAACTGCATCCTCTATCTGCTGGTACTAATGAAAATTAGGCACAAATTAAAAGTAAAGTACTTTCTGACTTAGCAGAAACAATTTTTATTACTTATAGCACATCGTTGAGTTATTAATATATATTTGGACATATTCTTTATATATATGTATATAAGCCTCTACATTCAAATACTTATTTTAATCTTTCATTGTATTTATGTAAATATGTATAGTATAAGATTTATTTCCTGTCTTTATTAAAGAAAATAAATTAATTATTGTGATACCTAACTTTAGAGATTTAAATTTTCAAATTATGGGTGATTATTAATACATATGCTTTAAAAGCGGATATTTTGGAATTGTCTAGATTATAACAGAATATCCAGCCTGCTTTTGAACAGGTTAAATGCTCACGAAATCATAAATTTTGCTTTTGGAAACTATTGCATGATTCTTTTGTTGACATGTTACCTCATTTTTTAAATCATTAATTTCTGAATCTGAAAATAGTTTTGGATTGTCTTGATTTATGTTTCATTTTTTCAACAAGTTTGCAACTTTTACACAACATTTCATAATTTTAATTATCTTTTTTTTGTATTTTGAACAAATTTAATTATTTACAATTAGCTGTTATGCTTATTTCCCCCTTGAAATATCTGTATAGATTTAATCAGTTTAATTTTATATAGATATTATTAATTTTACAGATATTGATTGTACAGATATTTAATTTATTCAGATATTATTAATTTATTGAAATTTATACATAATAATTTCATGAATTTTACAGCAAAAATGAAATAATTAAAAAAGTTTTAGTAAAATTTAAAAATTTGTTTTTTAAAATATAAGTATTATTTAAATTAATTAAAATCCTTATTCTTTTCTGTAAAAAATACTTAGTTTAAAACTTAAGTTTTGTGTGATTATTGATTGTCACTGATTAATGATGCTGGATTTTTTTTTAAAGATGTACTGAGAGCAACTGTTCAATCCATTATTTAATTTTAATTGTATTATGATGATTATTTATTAGTTCATATTCATGCTTGAACGAGACAAAATTATATATAAATTAAATAAATGACCTGATCCGTAGATTCCTCTAAATAAATATTTCTGTTATGGTAAGAAAGTAATTTATTTCTTTTGAGATCTTGAAGACATTAATCTTTAATTTTTTTTATTTATATTATTATTGGGATGAAAATTGGTTTCAGTACAGCCAATATAAAATTTTGGTTCCTTAATACTTATCCTGTTAAAACATTTGATTTTTAATTGAAATTTTTATAATTGCTTTTAAATTTTATTGAGTTTTTTAAAACTTGGGCTGAGATAACATGCAGTACATGTAAATTTTAATTCATGCCTTTGATATATTATTTTGAAATAAAAGAGATTGAATTCTTATTACTGGTCTATTAATTTTTTATTTTCATTTTAAAAAAATGTATTTAATTTTTTCAAAACTCTAAATAATACCTGGAGAACAGGAGGGAGACTTACTCTTTTTATTTTAACTTGCTAACTAACTGCTACACTTCTGAAGATATATCCTCATTGTTTATTCTGCTGTTTTTCATTTTGACTTTTATCTGTGCTATAAAATAAAATTATCACTTATGTATTGCAAAAATTTCTGCAATGTTAATTTCTATGGAGGAAAGTAATTTTATTTATGATTATAAGATACTAAATAAGAGCTTTTACAACGTTTTTCACATTTTATATGTAATTCCCCCCCCCCAATTTTTTAACTTTAAATAATGTAATTATTAAAAATAGCATGAATACAAAAACTTTTTTCAAATATGATTTTGCAAACATAATCAGGAATTATTAATGTCCGAAAACAATTTTAAGCTCTTTAGTGAAATAGGGAAATTGTTGTATTCTTAATCTTTTTTTGTATAAGTATCTTTTAAAATATTCATTTTCAAAATTAAAAGAATTTCCAATTTAATTTGATTAAACTATTATTTGTTAAGATTGTTTATTCTTCCATAATTCAATACCTGTCAATATATGAATTCAGTATATTTCAATTATATATCTTTATAGCTATGGAAGAGAACAAAGGATTTCTAGATGATACCTCGCTTTCTAAAACACCGAGATCACCTCTTAAAACATCAACAGTACTGAGGCCAAATTCAAATAGGTATTATTTTTAATTGTTTATCTCTAATGTTTTTAAAGCAAGTATAAATACAAAGTATAAGATTTAACATATTATGCGTTATTGGTCTCTCATTTACAAATATAATGAAATTTTGACTGTGAAATATTGTTCATCCTCATATTATACCTTCTCTATTTATCTTCCATATCTTGTGATTAAAATTAATATTGTTGCATCTTTGTGCATTTTAAAAGGAATAAATATGTTGATATTAATCTTAATTAGTTGATTTAAATTGTCCTAAGTAATCGATGGCAACAATATTCATAAACTTACTTTCTTATGAATAAATTCTCACAATATAGCCTTTCTGATATCTGCCAAACTTATTTTATATACCTAAATGAATTTTTGATGCTTAGCTAGACAAATAAATGTGTTGTAAAGAGATGCTGAACTATAATTTCCATAATGCATGATGTCATTCAAAATCTTTAAAAACTCTATTTTTATTAAAACAAATTACCAATTCTTATTAAAGTGCCTTAAAAGTGTTGATCCATTTACGTTCTTTTTTAATTTTCTGTGAAGAAATGAAATGAAACAAATTCCAGATTTTGATGTTAAAAGCTTTTAAATAATATTAATATTTTATGAGAAGAAAAATAAAAGTTATAATTTTGTTTTTATCTTCCCTTAGATCAGAAAATGTTTTTGCAAAACGATTAGCTGCTTCTGAGGCTAATGTATCTTTTAATCCTCGGGAAGAGCCATCTTTTCAAGCCTTGGCTGAAGTTACGAACATTCCAAATTTTTCTTTCCTAAAGCAGAAATTCAAATCATTTTCTGAGATGTCATTCGCAGATGATGCAAATTCATCTCTTGGTATTTTACAAATGGATGATTTTTCAGGTTTGTATTTTTTTCTCTTGATTTACTGTTTCTATCTCTGTTTAAGAGTAATATTCTGTTAACAAAATCTTTTTTTATATAATTGTAAGGGATATTATTAATGTAATCAGCTGAATTTTAATTGTAAATATACTTTTGCCTTGTATGATTAATGCTGGAAATTTTGTGCTTGGTAAATTTACAAGAATTTTTTTTATTCAGTTAAATTTTTTTAATTGTTTTTTTTTAAACTGTCTATCCAGAAAACATAATTCCATTGAATAGTTAAGATAATTTAAAAAAAAAAAAAAAATCACGAATTTGGCATTTGTGAATAAAATTTTTTGTGTAATTTTGACTACATGCCTGCAATTTCTTTGAATTTATTATTTTATTAAACTATTTATGAAAATTTGTTTGAAATATTTAGTTTATCAAAAAATCTTAATTATTTGCCCAAATTTGGCTAGGAAAACAGTTAATCTTAATTCTTAACGTAATTGTTGATTGTGTCGGCTTAAATCTCAACAAGATTAATAATATTAAAAAATAGATTTTTTTTTAACATTGATTTTTCTCAACATGTTGCATTAAATCTTCTTGAAATTTCTTTTTACTTGAAATATATTTTTATTTTCTTAAGAAAGTTAATTGTGATTAGTGGAATTCAATAATCTGTGAAATCACTTGAAATCTTTTTATATTTATCTTTTATTATTATATAAATTTATCATGGGTATATAGAATTTCTGAGAATAATTTCATTCATTTATATATTTATTGATTTCATCTGAATATTTCACTTTATTTCAGATGTAGCAGACATGTCTTTACCTACTTCTTGCTTTATAAAGAATGAACATCAAGAAAATAAAGAAGAATCTGAGCTTGAAAAGATTGAATCCTTAAAAGATAAAGTACTATATATATATTGAGATGTATAATGTATTATTTACATATGCTTTTAAACTATTATTATAAAGCTTATGTATTACTACTATTGTAGTTTTTAGCATATTATGCATATTTTTTTTCATAAATGAATTTAATAAAATGCCAATAAGAAAGTATTGTATATGCTCTTTATTTGGCAATACTCTCTCTCTCTCTCTCTCAGTGTTTCTGTGTGTGTGTAAATTTGATTTTGGCTTTAAATAATGGATATTATATAATGTTTTTAAAATTTTTAACTAAATCATTTAAAAATGTGCTATGTTTGAATATGTTTTGTTTGGACATTTTTACTTTATTTTATCCTCAAAAAGCACAAATGTTAAAAGATAAACTTTGTTTTGTTTTATGAAAAAAAAGTGAAATTTAATTTAAGTGGCGAATATTTTAAAATGGCATAAATTAAATATAGTGTTAAATATATTTGATTTTTTTTCTTCTTCTTCTTCCTTGTTTAGGAACTTCCATTGATAAGTGTTCAAGATGTTGAAGAAGGTACTGATGGAGATGATAGAAATTCTAGTTCTGATTTAGAATATGATGGTACAAATATCCCAGAATTGAATTTAGATTATGATGCTCTTTCTGCATTGCAAGATCCTGCCAGTAAAAAATTTGTTTAATCATTAATAAAATATTTTCTGCTTATTTTGTATTAAAAAAACTATTTATTCACTTATAATTAATACATAAATTTTCTTTAAATTCTGTTTGGCATTTTTTGAATTCTGATCTGTTATGTGGTTATTGATTTTTTATCATAAGAATTAGATTAATATTTTTGAATCACTATCATTATGAATTTGCTTTCCACAACATATTTCATTTTAAGAAAACTTATGACTATATTTAATTTTATCAATATTTCTTATGATAAATCTATTTCATGAACGGAAATAATAGTTAATCATCCTTGAGATATTTTTTTCTCTGTCCTTTATTTTTGAATTGTATATTTCTCGACTGATAACTTTTGTCAAATTACAATTATAACATTAATGAGCAATATTTGCACATTTTTTTAATAGATTTTTTTATTATAATGCAGTGTTTATGATCCAAATGTTTCTTGGGTGAAATAGACTTTAGTACAAAAACACAATTTATTGTAGTTCAAATATTTACAATTAATAAAACAAACCAATCCATTCTTCATTTGATTACATTAATTTAAGCAATTCACTCATACAGCTCTAGAAGTACTTTAAGCATTACATAACAAAGAGGCTTATTTTCTGGGCCAAGTTTAGCGTGTCAAATGGTCATTATGGTCAAATAACACCTCTGATCTTTTGCCGTATTTACTCAATTAAACTGAACAATGACTCTAATGAATGATTACAGCAACAATTTTATATACTTAAGAAAGATTTATAAATTTTTAAAAAAGAGAAGAAAAAAATTGAAATTGTGCAATGCCAAATCACCAAATTTAGTGCCATAAATAATAATAGAATAAATGAAGTATGCTGTTTTTCAAAAACTGTAGGTAAATAACATCTGTATGATAACAACCTTAAACTATATTAATTTTCTAACCTTTTCCTCCTTCTTATTATGCCCCAAATTAAGTGTTGTAAAAAAATTTAAACGATATATCTATTTTTAGAATTAATAGAAATATTTTATTGGGATTCTAAATTATATTTGATGTTCTTTTTTAAAAGCACTTTCCAAAGTAATGATGTTTTGGTCATAACCTTTTATGCCTATAGATAAAGAAAATCTATAAACATAAGGATGTAATTAACCTTTTATGTTAAAAAATAAGGGTGAATTTAACTTAATTCTTTATCCTTAAAAGATAGATATATTTATCTAAATACTTAGGGCTGTTTTGGCAGAAGTTAATAGAAATGGACATTCATTTGTTTACATTATTTTATGAAAATAACTTTTATATAAAATTATTTTCCTAAGATGTACTAAATTTCTTTATCTTTTTTCTTGTTCTTTTTTTTTTTTTAAAGCAAGAACATCCAAAAATTTGCCTTCAATATCAAAAATCCCTATGGATGATGAAGAATCTTTTTTCAAAAAGTTTGAAGCAATTCACGATAGTGCTTCTTTTATTACTGGAAAATCTTTACAAGTGTAAGAAATTTATAATTGATTTTAATGATGCTTTTCTTTTACTGCTTTTAATTTTTAATTTAGAGCAAGTTTTTAATGCTATCAATTGAAAGGATTTTATTATGTTCTAAAAAGTAAAAAATTCAATCTGTAGTATTAGGAAGTTATTCTTTTTTCCAATTGTCAAATAACTACTTTATGCAATATTTTATTAATTTTTTTCTTAGTGAATTATTGTATTTTAATAGGTGAACATGTTTTTATTATTTTAAAAATTAATTTTATTAATATTGTTGTTGGCTAGTTATGTCCATTTATTGAAATTAAGTATGTGTATCTAGAAACTTTTCAAACTGAAAATGATTTTAAAAAAAAGAAGTATGATTTAGGATTTGAAGGACACATTTTTCAGATTAAAGAAATTGATATTATTTTGTAATTCCATATTATAACAATATAATTTATTTATTTTTAATTAATTTTTTTTCTGCAACTTCCAGGTTTTTTTTTCTGCTTATGATTTTGTTTTAACCAAAAGTTATGAATTTTCCTGTAATTTATTCAATTTTTATATTAATAATTTCCAGCTTTGATTATATTTCTGAAAAATTCTAGTATGCCTTATCATTTATTTATTTATTTATTGCATTATTTGGCTGTTTTAAGCTTTATAGTAAGTACTATTGCTTGTGATTTAGCTTTACACAAATTTTTTTGTTTGTAATATTATATATTAATTTATCAAAATTTTACTATATTTTAATTGCAATAAAATTACTTGAAAGTTTATTTGTTTTATTTCATATTATCCAGTTGTCCTTTTTTTTAAAAAAAATGTTTTTGTATCAATACAGTTCAAATGTCCAAACCGGTAATGAAGAATCCAGAACTACTCGAGACTCCTTGTTTGAGGTAAAGTATTTATTACTTTAGATATTAATTTTGTATTTTATAATTCTATTTATTTTATAAAATATTTCTTTTTTATAGAGTTTTAATCCAGCTTATGATTCTATTTTTAAAACCTTGATGCCAAATGGAAGTGTTTCTGATGATGATAAAGTTTCAAAGTTATCTCAAATTATGAATGCCTGCTCATTTATGGATGGAAATTCTTCAGAATTGCAAGCTATTCTGTCAAATCAAAGTTCGGCTGAACAGAATTTCCTTAAAAGTCTGCAAAGACTGAGCGAGGTAATATTTCATAACTCTTTCATTTGGGAATAATAATAATTGTTTGTTTCAGTATCATAAGGCTACCTTTTTTATATGATTCTACCTCGCTAAGAGGTAGAGACAAAGAAAAAGGAGTATATTTCCAGAATTCTTAATTATTTAATTTTGCTCTCCACCTTATTTAATAAGTTCATTTTTGAAGGTTTTTTTTTTTTTTTTACTTCTTTTTCCCTTTTCTCATGCATTTGTCAATGCCATATTGTTTTTTAACCATGCTATTTTATTTTAACTCAAAATAGTGTATTAATTGCTTATGTGGCTTGTTAAAATGACAAAGCTTTCAAGAATAGTACGAAGAATATTATATTAAAAAATATTAAATGTAACAAAAATTATTCACTGTTAATTTCAAAATGTTATTTAAAAGATCAATAATGAATTAAAAAGGTGTTTTAACATAAAAAATTATTTCATGAAAAAAAACGAGTTAATTATTAAATTTTAAGAACAGATATATATTTATTCATCTTAATTTAAAATTTAGACCCCCTTAAAGTAAATAAAAAATTTTCTAAAGTATTTTATTCTAAATTATTCTTTTTAAATCATAGTACTAATCATCTGGAGTTTTTATGCTTTCTAAGTCCTCCAATAAGTGGAGTTTGCTGTGTTAAATATAAATATCTCAGATCTTTCCTTTTGTTCATATTTTGTCTGAATAAATGCAGCTTTATGTATAATCAAAAGCAGGGGGATTTTTTAATCCATAAATGAACAGCATGATGTAAGAGTCATACTTGTGTTGTAAGTGGAAACTTTGGCTGTATATTGCTATGTTAACAAGAATTTTCATCTATTTAAATATGGCAAATGTAAATCTATATTTAACTTGTAAATCAGAATATTTATTTAAAAGTATGATGTCCTAGCTAAAAATAAATGACAGATTCTAATAATAAAACATTTAATTTCATATAATTTATTTAAGTTCCATGTATTATCAACTTGCTATTTTTTATATTTCTAAAATTTAAAATTAAATTATTTGCCAATTTAACTTTATGAAGTTGATTTTGCAAAAACAATATATTTAATTTATTTTATTTTTACAGACTTCTTCCTTGAAATTCTCGCCAGATGAAATGTCGGCTCGATCTACATCTTTTAGATCTCCATCGCCTCCAAATACGAACAATTGCTCAGGAGCCAGTCCTTTGTCAAATGAAGAAGACTCTGAAAATAAAATTCAGTCAAATACTATATTGGGTGATGAAGGTTCAAAAGAAGTAGTTCTAAGTGGTTCTGTGTTTGTGAATAATATTAAAAAAGATCCCACAAATGTATTTGAACAATTTGTTGAAAATCAAAGTTTTGATCCTGGTATGTTCCTTTTTATCAATATTTAGATTTATTAATTACATTTTACTTAATATTTTATTTCTGTCAGCTAATGCATGAGACTTTTGTCTTTACAATTTTTTTAATGAATTTTGTTCATAGTTTTTTAAAACTAAAACCTAAATTTGTCTCAGCCATTAACCTTACTTTTTTAGTGTGCTTAATAATTATTTTTTTTAGTTCTAAAATATTTTTGGAATTCTTTTTAAATTTCAAAATCATTATTTTGACTACATTGTTTACAACTTTCTTAAAAATTGGATTTTAATCTGTGAGAAGCATAAGGGAGATTATAGTGTGAATGTGTCACTAAAATAAGATCAACATGAGGATATATTTTGAATTATAAATAAAGTGGTGAATATTATAAATTTTAAATAGTTATAGTTCAAATTGGGGATTTGAAATCAAATTTAAAATCTACATTTCTTTTAATCATCATCTAACAGATCTTATAATATTTGATTTATAAATGTTGTCTAACAATTATTTAAATAGGTTGACAACTTTTAATTGGATTGTAAATTGGATTTTTTTAGTTCTTTGTGCTTATTTGAAAATTAAATTGAAATATTTGATAATAATGCTAATAAATTAAGAATATAAGGTTCTTTTTTTAGCCTTATTATTCTTTTATTTTTGTTATCATACTTAAATTTATATTTAAAAAAGTATCATTGTTCAACATTTAAGATAAAGAAATGAACTATTTTTGAATTTATTTTCATCTGTTATAGATTGAATTTATCTTCAGAATTTATTTTGTTTATTGCAGCATTAAATTAATTTTGTAAAGATATTTATTGGCGTAATGGACTGTTTATTCGATGGCTGGTTACATGGGGAAATGCATAGTAACAAAAGAGTAGAATGTCATTTTTGTAATTCCAATATTCATATTTCAATATTTTTTTACAAAATTCTGTATTGATATTTTTTATGCTATTCAAAAAAATCACCAGTTTCACTGTTTATTTGATTAATATAACTAATTTATTAAGTCATCCTTTTCCCTATATATTTATATTGTTATTCAACAAATAATTTTAGTAATTTTATTATTATTATTTTCTGTGCATTATATTTTTTTTTTAGTATACATCATTTTCCCCCCCCCCTTTTAGATTCATTAGAATGCTCTGAAAAGGCAAATACACTTTTTATACCAGAAAATCATTCCACATTCCATGATATAAATGGTGTTCAATTGTTTGATTGTGATCTTAATTATAAAGATACTTCAAGGTTTATTTCAGATTGTGAAATCGATGAAAATCAATTTGAAATCTCAGATTCGGAATTTGTGACTAAAGGTAAATTCCTAGTTTCTAATATTATATACTATATTTGTATTCCTTTATAATATAAATTTATAATATTGGATATAAAATTGAGAATACTTTTTGACATAGTTAAATTTTCTATAATTTCAGAAGAAGCACTTGAGATGTTTAAGAAAAATGAGGAACAACTGAAAGAGGAGCATAAATTCGAGGTAGTTAATATTTGTATGAATCTGATTTGATTATAGTTTTTGTAGTTTTTAAATCAAACTAATTTTCCATTCTAAATGAGAATTAATTTCAACTCTTATAGAATGGAATCTTTTGTGAAATAATCTTTGGTGGGCTCTATATCTAAGTAATTAAGAATATTATTGGTAAAATAAATGAAATAAAGTTTGCAATTTTAAAATTTAATGACACTTACAAAATTTTAGTAAACTTGTTTATGGCGAAAACATAAAGTATTTTTTTATTTCTTCTTAAAAAATAGTTACTGTGTTATTTCAAAACCTTTTCTCATTTTAAATTTAAATATAAATTACATAACCCTTTAAAATAATATGCTTTTAAATACAGTTTTTTTTATTGAAATTTTTTTTTGTTTTTCAGTTTACTGACAACGCTAAGGAAAGTGTTACTAGCATTTTTTCACTTCCTTCTGAAAACAATATTACTGCTCCTTCTTGGTTCCTAGAACTTCATAATGGCGAGTTAAAAAATTCTGGACACATTTCTATAGGTACACTTATTAGTGCACGTACTGAAAACCTTGGAAAATTATCAGAGGATTCAACACGTGAAAGAGTAAGTTTTTTTTTTTCAATAAAATATTCCAATATTTATGTTTTTTTCTTTAATTTATACAATATTCTTTTTTTCCCCCTTAATATTTTAGCCCTTTTTTGGCACTTTCGTATCTACACCTGTTCGTGCAATTCCTGAAGATTCCTCTGTTTTCTCTGAATCTGTAGATCAAACATTAGGGCAAACTAAGGAACAAGGATTTGGTAATGATTCTATAGAAAGCTCTGCAGATTTAAAGAATACAAGTAAGAAAATATTATTTTGCTTTGAGTTTATAGTGGACTCTATAATGGATTATAATCTTCATTGGTTGGAAGAATATGACAATTATTACTTGAAATTGAATTTTTTTTAATAGCCAAGAAACATAAAAATTAACAATATTCTGGAAATTGTCCATCCTTTCTTCTTTATAATATTTTGCTGTGAATAACGTTGCCTCTTTGTTGTAAAAATAAAATTTGTTCATTACCTTTTTTTTCCTTCTGTTACTTGAATTTAAAAACCTAGAATTTATGATAATTGTTTCAAAAATAAGGTAATATTACTTATTTTAACTGTGTGTACGTGTTTTCCTATTAAACAATTTATATTCAATTTCAAACTATTGATTGAAATAATTTATTTTAAAACCATACTGTTCTAGATATCACCAAATTAAAAATATCTTCTAACTTCCTAATATTTTCAGTAATACAGTTGCAGAATATAAATTAATTCAGCAAGAATATTAATATAAACTTCACTGACAATTTTCTTTTCAAGTTACAGTTTTCTACCTTTTTGTCACTTTTATATATATATACAGGATGTCCCAAAAAATTAAAAGCATTTATTTCCTAAACTATTATAATTATACAAACATTTCCAGTAACAAAATTTCATCAAATTTGGTACCCAAATGTAGGAAAATACTTAGATTTCTTCAGAAAATAATAATAATAATAAGTAAGTTTTTATATGACCCAACAGCAGAAAAGTGTGAATGAATATATGAATTAGATATAAAGGATATTCTTATAAATATACATTTATTTGGACAAATTTTCTGAGATATTAAAAGAATAATTAATTAATTTAGGCCACTTTATCATACCTTTTGACACGATTACAAGATTTCATTGTAATTTTCTGACATAAAATATATCTTACAAAAGATTATTTAAAGAGCAAAGGCAGGTAATAAAAACACCTTTTTTTATATCTATACAAAGTTGCATTCTTTAAACAAAACCTTGAAATATGCTGAATAAATTATCACTTGTGATATAAAGGCAAACATTTTGAATTAATCAGAAAATATCAGCAAAACATGTGCTTCAAAGCATTCAATCATTAGTATGTACATAATATCTACCAAAACTAATTCAATATATAAATTACTGTTCAGCATACTGTTGTGCGAAATGGGATTACCAAAAGAGTTTCTAAAATTGCTACATTGAATGCATAAATAATTGCCACTGAAGATGAACATCTTTGTATGAAGAATGATTTTTTTTCCTTTTCCATTATTTGTTTGTCCAAATAGAAAAAAAAAAAAAGCCTTACCTGAGGTTGAGCACAAATTTGAAGTACAAAACTCTGTGTATTTATCCTGATAATTGTTATACCAGTCTTTAGATTCCATAAATACTTTATGGTTGCCATTTATTAAATTGAATAATTGCCTATACCATTACTTTTGGAATGCTGAGTTTGATTGACTGACTGTTTGTACTGGGAAAATATGCCAAAATGTCAATTTTTATATTGCATACATAATGCTTCATCCTTCTTTAGAAAAGTACGGATCCTGTAGTTTGTAATTAGTAAATGCACTTTCATGAAGGATGCTGGGAATTCAGAAAGCAGCATTGGTGTTTTTCTGCATTTAGGCTGGCATGCTGATTTTATAGAGCATAAATTATAAATATATTCAAACATTCCTTGTTAATGAAGTATATAATGGCTTCAGAACAGATACTTGTGTAAGCAAATAATTTAGTTTTCTTTCTCGATATTTCAGTACTCTTAAGGTATCTTAAAATTTCAGCCTCTCTGATGTTTGTAATAAAGCTGATGTTACAGTTGTTGGTCAATTAAAGAGAGCAACATTATGCATGATTAGTAAATATCTCTGAAATCATGATCAAGTGATATACAAGGTCTCCAAAAAGTTCCCGTTCTGATGATTTGGGAATTTATTTTACAAAAACAATATTTTAAAAAGAATTATTTTTATGCCAATGATAAAAAGCACTTTTAACATAACAAAGGAAAAAATACTGAACTTATATTTATAATAAATGTTCAAAATGTCCACATCTTTCTTGGAGACAAAGCTGAACTCGTTTGCGCATGTTTTTCGAAACGCGTTTTATCATTCAAGGAGTGATTTCTTGTATCCTTTGGGTAATTGCGATTTTCAAATCTTCTATTGTTTGAGGATCATCTTCATAAATTTTGTCCTTTAAATATCCCCACAGAAAAAAAGTCAGGGATAGTCGGATCAGGAGATCGAGGTGGCCAAAGATTTTTTGTGATAAGTTGATCGCCAAAAAAAGCTTCAAGCATGTCCATGGTTTCAATACTCGTATGGCAAAATTTAATATACTTGAAAAAAATCATGGAAAATGATTTTTTAAATTTGGAGTATGGGAACTTTTTGGACACTCGGTATTACTAGACAAATGTTTCCATGTGTCTTTTGTATTTGATTTTTTCTGTATTTTAATTAGTTTGAATTACTTTTCTGTATTTGAATAAGTTTGCATTTCTGAGGGAAATTTCTTCTTCTAAATATGTAAATATCTATATAAGTATAAAACTTTTTGTGTACTTTGATGAATGTAAAATAAATATTTTACAAATTGACACTTTTACACATATAAAAAACTAACTTAAAAAAAAAACAAAAAAAAACAACAACATTCAGTTAACAATATGTACAGAAACCAAATTTTTTTTTCACACAATTGCACATCTTATTTGATGAAACTTTGTAGTTGGAAGTGTATGTCTAAAAAGATATATACATGACTATTTAGAGAAATAAAATATTCACTTTTGGACATCCTATGTGAGAGTTTCACATTTAATAGAATAAGGTTTTTTCCCTTTTGTGTATATATATATATATTTCTTTTGCATTTTAGATATTTTTAAATATTAATAATAATGATATTAACAGAATTTCTCTTCTAGTTTTTAAAATGAGTAAGATTTTCTAAATTTATTCGTTGACATCGAAATTTTTAAACTCAGTGACAGCTGGATTTTACTATACTAAGTAAAAAAAAGTAATATAATATTTAAAAAAAGGTTAAAAAATTGGTTGAAGCGATGGGTAGAAATTGCATAACAGTTAAATAAATATAAATAAAGTGTTAAATGTTTTAATTTTAAAATTGTATAAAAATTGTAATTTAATATTTTTTTATAGAAATTACAATAGAAATATGCAAAAATTTGGTTTAAAAAAAGTTTCAACCTGTGATTTATTTTTTACTTCAATGTGTTTTGTGGCAGATTTGTTTCTGTAAACTATTGCTAAATTTGCTACTGTAAACATGTATTTATTTATGATTATTTTTATAAATTCTATCTTATAAAGCGCTTATTATAAACTTTTTACATGTATGTTGGAAAGAAGATTTAACTGTTTGTGATATTGGCATACTTTTAAGAATCCATTATTGTTCTAGCCCAAGAGAATGAGCAAAGTACATTAAAAAGTGTATCAGACAATGAATCAGGAATCCTTCGAAGAAGCGTTCTGTCTCAACTTTTGTCAGAGACATCTACATCACAGCCTCTGGCGCTTGCTGATAGAATATTAGAAGCACATTTTACTGTAGCAAAAACAAAATCAGGTAAAACAAACTGTAGCAACAAATACATTGAACAAAGCATGACAAATCCGTGTAATGGCTCTTCATCTACCATAAACAGAGAAACTAATAAAACATTGAGTAATGAACTGCAACCGTTAACTGTTTCCACTTCTAAAGAACAAGATGCATTTCTTTCAAATCTAACGGGTATTTCAAGTATAGATTCATCTAGCACATCTAAGAGAGATGACAAAGATTCAAAAGCATGTGATTGCCCTAATTGTCTTTTTCGTCAACAAAAGATATTTTGCTCAAGTACAAGACCAGCTTCAGCATGTTCCAATTCATGTAAAAATACTACGCCTTGTCATAATGTACTTCAGGCTCCATATGGATGTATGGCATATTCCAATCCTCAAGAACACTGCCCACAGAATTTACATCCGCCTCATGGTTCTATGCAGCATTTAGGAAATTATTTACTCGGTGGTCAGTTTCATAATCCATATACTTCAAATCCTTTGCCTACACAGATGCTTTCGATTGCAATTCCTCAATCAGTTCCTCCAGGACCATTAACTGGATTTTCTTCTGCAGCATTTTCAATGCAAGGTAAGATATAAGTCGAATCCAATTATATCTATTTTTTTCGCACATTAATGTGAATAAGACTTGAATCAAAATATTAAACTTTTGATCCTACAAGAATTTAAAATTTTTTAAATTTGTAATAAGGTTTTGTTTAGTAATTTTTCATTAGTAATTGCTACTGTCTGTTTTATAAAATTCCACTTTTTCATTAACATGCTTGTTTCTAAATTCTACTAACAATCTAATCTTTTTCACTATGGTACCTCCATTAGTACATGATTATATATATATATATATATATATATATATATATATAACAAGTGTCCCTGGACTGAATCTACTCTGATTTGTCTTTTGTCTCCTTTGAATATTTGATTTGAACTTCTATGAATATTTGATTTTTTTAAAGTTTTCTGTTCATTATGTATAAATATATGTTCATGTTGAGTAACTGTGTAAATATTACTAATAAAATTGTTGATTTTCTAAAATAAAGTCATCCTTTTGATCCAATATTTGAACAGCGCCACTTACTTTGTGTTTGACGACTATATCCGTTATTGCTTGATTATTGCAATATATACTGGTGGGCACTTTGGAAACAGATTGCCACAGTTAATTGGTTAAATATCTTGTTTTGTGTTAGATTAATTAAAACATAAGATGTTTTTTTAAAAATGCAACTTTTTAATTACATATTTGCATTTTCTGAGCTTTTGGAAAAGGGGAGTCCTTGATAAGTATTTGCTCTATATTGTATGTTTTAAAAAAAAGGTCAATAATATAAAATGCTGCATATGATTTAAAATACATTTTGTAGTGTGTAACTAAATTTTATTAACAATAAATACTTGCAGTACATTGGCAAAGTAAATCTTTATTTTGCCTTGGAGATTTGTTTTAACTATACTGAAGGATCGAGTTTATTGTATCTCTTAATATTTATACTTAAAAATAAAAATTAATTTATTTTTAAGAATAAATATTAAGTCTTGTTAGTTGATAATTATTCAACTAGTTTATTGAAATGATAAATGAGCACCAAAGCAGAAAAGAAAGTCATAATTTATGAACCTACATTTTAATTACCAGTCCAGTTTAAGAGTCAGCATACTGATGATTTTTAATAATTATCAAATTTCAAAAATGATGAGCATGATACATACATATATATAACCTTAGAATAAATTTTAAATTGACATTGTGCCTTTTATATCTATTTATTAGCATTTTAAATGTGGTTATATTTGGCTTAATTTTTACGAAATGTTTTAAATGTGTGGTGAATACTATTCATATATGCCAGCCAACATCCCTCGGACAGAAGTGCACTTTTGGCCCAACGGATTTGGTACTGGACTACTAACCAAAAGGTACGGAGTTCGGGCCTACCACAATCAACACTACTAGCACTCTCCTATTACCCTAAAATGGTAACCCGGTCGACCAACCTATGCAACCTTCGCACCAGGGAAATTATTTAATGTTTTTTTTAAGTTTAAATTGGTTTTTTTTCTGACAGTGTATATATATAATATATGTATGTTGGCTACTATTGTTTTTTAAAATTTTACTTTAAAGGAAATTAATTATAATTGCAACTGATGTTTTCTTTATTCTTTTTCTTTTAGGTTTTCAAAAAAAAAATGAATATAAATTTTACTATGTATTGTTAATGACTTTGTCAGTTTAATTAAAAATATGAATTGTAGCTCTTGTTTTTAAATAGGCTATTTAAACTATAGATGTTAATAAAAATAAAATAATAATAATAATAATTTACCATTATGGACCCTTCTACCTTTGACCTAATTTGACCTCAAAAAATTATTTTGTTTTACCTAGCAGTTGGATTTTAAATGAATTAAAATTTTGACAAATCTCTAAGTATTGTTTAATTTTATTTCAGGAACTGCACCTTCTGCTTTTCCCACTGTATTAGGACCAAATGAATTATGCATTCCACAAAAAATATGTGTAGGAGATTCTCAAAGTATAACTTTGACAATTCAGAATATGCATACAGTGCAATACTTCTATCATATATCATATATTTCTGCTTCTATCAATGAGGAACCAGTTTCCATTGAAATGGCTGGAGTGCATTTTCCTTTTATGTTTCCACGAAGCATGAGCAGTACTACAGATATTCAGGTAATTATTTTAAGCTCTTTTTGTGTGGGGGGGAATAGATTTAAATATGCCTTAGGTTTGTGTATATTTGAAAGCAAAATTAATTGTAACTAACTAGTGCTGCAGCTTTGAAATATTCTTCAATATTTTTTTTATACCATTAAATTTTCTATCTATTTTTGAAAGACACACACACACGATCTAGTGTATATAAAACCATTTAATTACATGTTACAGCGAGAACCTATAACTTTTTTACAAATTTTCTATGGCCAAATGTAATGGTACAAGTATTTCAATATAATACATGGCATTTCAATAATTTGGCTCTATTTTTATCTGAAAATTATTTACTATTTTTAGTGAAACTACAAATAAAATTCAGGTGTTATGTATATACTTAATGATATCTCTTAATTTTCATCTTAAATTGGCCCATATTAACTTCTTTCTAAAATGACATCTTTTGTCTTTTGATGTGAACATATGCTTTGTTCCTGTGTAAAAATTATGCTTCCTATGGATAAAACTTTTGGTTATGTAAGTATAAAAATCATCTCCTTATTTGTGATGAAATAGCCAATCAATAATTCCTTTAGAATTCATATGGAAAAACCATAAATCCCCCCTTGTATCTTGTTACAAAAGCATTATACAAAAATAATTGCTCTTCAGGTAGGTATATCTAAAAAACAAGAGGGTATATTAACATTCAAAACTAATGCTTATGCATTAAATATCCTTGATTTAATTAAAATAAAATGAGAAAATTTTTGACATTGTCTTTTGCAGATTATTTTACTGCTCTAAAAGTTGATGAGTCGTCATTAATTATCACAATCAGATAATTGATCAGATTAAGTCTTTTCTTCCTATGAATTAAATCTATGTGAAAATTTTACTTTTTTCTTAGCGGGAGCAAGTCTTTGAATAGCATTTTTTATGTATGCTCAAATATTCATTTATCTCCTTAAAAAGATACAAAAAAAAATTCATATTAATGAATTACAATAAAATGTGTAAAATTAGTTTGTGTTGTATTTTTTTAAATAAATTAAAAATGCAACTTATTTAATATTTTATTTTTTGCAGATCACACTTAATCCAAAGTACGAAGGAAAGACTGTTGTTGTCTTGCAAATTGTTGCATGCTTTAATCCTTCAGAAATAACTGTAGCTGCAATTGGTAATTCTTCTATGAAAACTAAAATGCAGTATGAATCGGTGAGGCCTTCCATTTTTATATCCAGCCATGGAAAGGACAATTTAAGCATGGGTTCTGTCATTGCTGGAAGCAAAGTTCTAGAGCAGATATCAATAACCAACAAATGTGATGCAGTTGTACCCATATGTTTGAGCTTTTCTAATGTAAGTTAAATAGCTTTACTTGTTTTGCCTTTTGTAATAATCTTTAATTTGCATATTCTTTTAAAACTTATTAAAACTCTTAAAATTTAATTTTAGTATATCTTGAAAGGTTTTTCAGTTTTAACTTTATCACTTAAAAAAAAACTATCAAAGTTCATTTTACTTGTTTTGAAAAGAACTGAAATGAAATTACATTCAATGCTTAAGGTATATTTAATTGTATTGTTAGTGCTCTTAAATTTGCATTCATTAAGTGAAATAAATTAATATATTTATTTTATGATTCATATACCTTGAGAAATTACTCCATGTTTCAATGATTGATTTCTTTATTTTGTCTTTTAGCTATGTGCAAAAGTGTGCTTTCTCTTTATTTTAGTGTCTTGAAAATTTTATTGTCCTTGTCATAAAATAGAAAATATAATTTAAATACCACTCATTTAGACACAACAAAAAACAAATACTAGATAAAGAAAATTCTGATAATGATGCAATAAATTTAAGAAGAAAAAATGTTTATAGAATTTTTCATGCTTGTTATGTTTATAATAAAAAATGGACTAGCATTCTAATTTTTCTTTTTCATTTTTTTTGCATGCATCTTCTTTTTGCAAATTTAACATTGTACATATAATCAAATTGAAAATATGTCTTTGTCTTAAGAACCTTTAAAATCACCATGAATATAAAATTATAAACTTGGTTGTTGGTATATTGTGTTATAAAATGTATATAAATTTAATGTATGGAATAGTAAAACTAGCATCTAACAAACAAAAATCTAAAAAGAAAAAAAATGTTCTAAAAAAGTGTTTGCCATAAATGTCAATTATTTTATTCACGTTCATTTAGAAAATTCTATTACTTTTATGTGGTCTAATGCAAATTTAAAAATTAGAGTATTAGATGTTATCTAATAAACATAGTAATGTTTACTGTGTTTGTTTATTATTAAAGTAAGTTAATTGTTTAATAGCAATGTTTGATAGAATATTTTTTATAATTCTAATGAATTCAGTAGCCCAATCTTATTTGGATAATTATATATGATTACTGATTTTTTTTCTTAATACTTTTTCAAGGTTATATTATATTTCTTTGTTAGGAATTTCTGTTTATATATATATATAAATAAATATTTATATTTCTTTATATATATATATATATATATATATATATATATATATATAATATGCAATAATGGTAGATTTTGTGCCTTTTAAAAATCTTTACATAATAAAACTTATGTTATTTCTATTTCTTCAATTAACCAAACAATTTTCTGTTATAGGATTATAAAGACAACCGTATTTCTTTTAGAGTAAATGAAATGAAACTTAAAAATTTGTCTACAGCTGCTCAATTGAAGATATTATCTCCCAAAACGATACTTTTTCGACTACCTGTTACAAATAATGAAGAAACTACATCTCCACTTGAAATACCAATAGTATTTGAAGCTGGTAGGTTAATATTCCTTAATTTTTAACTTTCACTGAATTCATATAAGTTAAACCATTGCTTTAAGAAATTATTTTATTTTAAATTCATCCTTTTAGATAAGCATTTTTTTTAATACATAAGTTTGCTTCCTTAGCAATAAAGTATTAGGTAGGCAAATCATATTTAATAGCATCTAATATGATTTATTTTATTGCCTGGAGATCCTGAACATAATCAGAGTAAATATAAGTTTTTCATTTAAAAGATATGAATTAAGATTCTTTTTTAAATATCTAGTTTTTTTTTTTCATTTGAGGATGTAAAAGTTCCAAGATACATTTATGTAAATAAAAAGTAAAATAAGTGTTACAATTTCACCTTTCTTTTTTTTTTCTCCATTAATATTTTTAAGTATATTTTTTGTTGTAATATTTGGAATTTTGTTCTTGATTCTCATTTGACTGCGTGAAATTTTATTTTTTATGGATGCCTGATTTGTATTTCTTGTTCTGCAGGCAATGATGATTGTCATCTGAATTTTACTTTAACTGCTGCTGTTCAAACTGCAACTTTTAGTGAGCCCCTAGGATTTTTAAGAATTTCTGCTACTATAGGAAGAACTGAGCTTGTTTTAACCGATACAACACAGGTAATAATATATATATTCAATTTGAATTTATTGTAATCAACCAATATGCAAAAATAATAATTTGTCAAGCCATCAAAAAAACCTTGTAATGTTTCCAGATTATAACTAATCTAATAGAAGCCAGAATATTTAGCTTAATAGCAATTTTAATAGCCTTGAATAGAATTGTGATTATAAAAAAAATTGACTTACTTAACTAGTGGTTAAGTTCTGAATAAAAAGTTAAACAATAGTAATTCATTAAGCAAGATTCTGTTAAAAAAACATTTTTTTTTTATTCAACACTATTAATTGACAAAAATATTGAATAGTAAATTTTATTGTTATTGATGTGAGAAAAACAAAATAAGCATAAAATAAAATGCTCATTAAAATTACATAACATAAAAAAATATGGAAATATGGAAAAAAATTAAAATATTATAATCTGATTTTATTTTTATCCATTATATTTATGACTTTCATCCATTATATTATGATACTCCACCATAAAAAATATGCAGTACAGCAATTACAATTTTAAAGGCAAATGAGAAAATATCAGGAAAATTATCATTCTGATAATTTTTTTTTTCTTTCTTTCTCTTTTCCTTCCAACTTTTAACGGATTTGTTTATCTTATTTCTTGGAAACGTTAAAATAGTCAGAGAGAAAATTCACTCTAGCTTGAAGCAAAAGTAAACCTTTACACATTTGGCATATCTCTTAACTTTGGATTCTTTTATCTAACTGTAGATAAATTTTCTTGTAAAATCAAATTTGTCTCTTAATCAGAAGAGTTCAAACAATGCCAGAGACTTTAATACATCCAATTTAAAAGTTGATATAAAGTACATTTTTTTGACAGAGCATCCCATCTTTGCATTTATGTGACTATCAAAAATTGTTATGACTCAATTTGAATAAATTTTTGATTTTCTCAAATTATATCAATTATTTCTTAGATAAATTATTTATTTTAATTTAAAATTTGCAAAAAAGTCATAATTATTCGTATCATTAAAATTGTCAACATATATTTTAATAGATACTATTAGAAACTTTGGTGAAAATCTTTGGGAAATAATCTATATTCTCCATTTCAATTTAAACACATAAATGTGGTATTCTTTACTACGACACAACTAAATTATCAGTATATAAATATTTTCTATATCTTTTGTTCATCAGCAGTTAAAAAAGTTTACAGTTTGTCTGTTTTGAATTACAATGAGATTTTATCAACTTTAAATTGATTTTACTTCATTTTTTCCAATTGATTTTTAAGACATGAATAATGATAATCTGGTATAAATATTTTAAAATTAACTTAATAATTACATTCTTCTCTTTTAGAACCGTTTGTTGCTTTGCTCTGAGGCTGGATCTGTTTGCAACCAAAATGTGACAGTCAAAAATCAATGTTCTTTTCCAGTTGTGTATGATTTAATGATTGTTGGTGATGATAGTAATTCTTTCTCTGTATCGCCTACAACTTTAAATTTGCAATCATTGCAGTGCTCTACTATAACACTAACATTTTCTCCAACATCAACATTGATTGTTAAAGGGTAAGTACTTATAAAAAAAGGTAACATTTTTAAAAATTGTAAATA
>JAOUZG010040464.1:2742432-2820389 GCA_026289955.1 Argiope argentata | reverse complement strand
TGAGTAACAAAATTCATTATATTATATTTTATACACATTAATATATCAATATATATATCTATATATTTTAACATATTGTAATGACTTGATGCTTGCCAAGCAAATAAACGGGTAGCGTTTAAACACAAGTGTTTTATTTACAGCTTATATACAATAAAAAAACAAATCCTCATCTAGGTTAGTATGCTGGGAAATATTTACGTCTGGGATAACAGTTCCTCTGACTAATACAAAGAACTAATAGGCTGTTAGCGTGTCCAGCTACTGCGGATAGCTCAAGGGATCTACAGATAAAACCAGTAGATCTTTAATTAAACTCGAGATTACATGGTATCTCTTCAGCTCAGCTCGTCCAGTCCTTTCAAAACCTTCTATTTTAACTTTGGTCAAACTCTGCTTCTCGTTTCCGCATTGGTGCGCTGGAGATTTCGATCATCCAATAATTTTTCAGAAATATACCCAGTGGTCAGCAGCTGACCGTGGGAATATTTGCTAATTGTCCACCTTTTTAATAGACTCCCCACAATAGGGAAATATTCACATCTGGAGGTTTTAGTACTTCTTTCTTCAAAGAGCTGTAAACGCATGTGTGGCTCATTATCTGAACTTTATTCATGTCGGGTGGCCCCATAGGAGAGATAATTACACTTGGGGGTTTGACACGGTTTCCTTCTTCAAAGGGGCCATAAACAGCATGGGTGGTCTAATATCTAGACTCTATTCACGTCCAGATGTTGACATTAAAGGGGCGAATTCACAAAGGAAGGAATCGTCCTGCAGCTGATCAGATTTAATAATGTTCAAACATGTGTCTATTAGAAAGAGAGGGGAGTTTTACAACAACTTTACAATATCAATATTTATTGTTGTATTTTTAAAAAATGCAATTTTTTTCCTTTTTAAAATTGAATTTAAATTTTTATTTATTACGTAAACATTTATATAACATAACTAGTTAATTGAGTGGTGATTTCTCAACTGCCAAATATTAGAGCTAGATGGCAATATAACAATATATAATTGTATTTATAATTTTTTTTTTTGTGTGTGTGTGTGTGTGTGATTATTTCTGGAGTTTAACATGCAATATCAATCAAATAATTAATCCCTGATGAAACAAAAAAAAAATTCTTAAATTATTTTCATATGTTTTTATAATTACTCTTATTATTCAGTGAACTTGTTTTGTTGCTGGAAAATTTGTTAACTGTATTTCTAAACAATTTTCTAGTCTCTTGAAGATTCCTTAAACGCCTCGAATGTTTTGCAACTTCTTCCATCCTCAGGAGTTCTGCAAGCCAAAGAGAAAACGAATATTGTTGTAAAATTTATGCCTTCCAATCCTGATTGTTTCTATCGCTTCTTTGAATTGTCATTAAATTTTTCTAATGGTGTCAAACAAAGATGCAACTTCAAAATTAGTGGTGTGAGTATTTTTCTCAATTATTTTTACATTTCTTCAAAAAGAATTGAAATCAATAAGGGTAGTTGTTAAGTAAATGTATATCCCAAAGGAATTAAAATTTATAAAACAGAAATTGTAAATTTTATCTTTTGTTTCAGTCCTTCACATCTGTTACAGCTATAATCTGAAAAGCAGCATGAAATATAATAAAAAGATCTGTTCTAAATTTTTCCTTTTGATATTTTTTATCAGTTTAATTTTAAATCAAGAATTGATATAAAAGGCTATATATAATATCTGGAACCATGTATATTATGGAATTTAATTTGATACAATTTTTTTTATGTTATGCAAATGTATTAGATAAAATTCAAAAATATTTACATTCTTTCTTTTATTTGTTATATGTTTTATGCAGGAAATCATAGAGGCTAATTTTAATGAAAATTTAAGTATTTGTGGCCATATTTTTATTAAAGGAAACCTCGTTTCATATAATTGAATAATTCATTAAATTATTAATGTTTTATTTATTTATTAAGTCTAGCTTCTGCTTACCAGAAAAGGCTGAATTGAACAAGTCATCTGCTATTGCTTGTTACTCAAAGAAAAAGTAAGTTGCAATTTCTTCAAACTTCTGTTGTAAGAACAAAACTTTGTAATTTATTATAATTAGTAGATTATATTGTAAAATCTATTTATCTTGTATAACACTCAGTTGTGCTTTGAATTATTTTGCTTTTATCTTTCATATTTAATAGACAACTGCTCCTTTAAAGTAACAAAGAGCTTCAGCATTTCTTTGTTCTTTTTACTAATATATATGTTATCTTCATTCTTCATTGTCTACTCTGTTATCTACATGTTTGATTGACGTATGAAATGTTTGCTTTCAGATCACGAAGTGATATTTATGTGGAAAACGAAACCTGCGAATTTCCAAACACATTACTGGGGAAAAATTCCACCTTCTTTGTTACAGTGAAAAACCCATCTAAACAAGATTTCAAAGTAATTCATTCAACCATTAATTTGAAGCTTTATTATTTTAACTTAGAATAAAATCTATTAGATTTGCTTTAACTTGCTTTTGATAGGTTATAATTAGAAATTCTTCATTAAAAAGGGGACATACTCAATGAAGATAATATATACTAGGTTATTAAAATAACATAAATTTAATCTGTTTATTGCTTTTCTGAAATTTTTGGCCAGATACGTTATATATATATATATATATATATACAAAAAAAGTTGCATATTGTTATAATTATATTCAAATGATTTTTTATTTTTAAAATATTTGATATAGACATTATTATTATAGTGATTGATAAAATCATTTCATTAAAAAATGATCAATTAAGTAATAGATTATTATATAACCTCTAAATACATATCTGTGTACAATATTTCATTGTAATATAAAAGCTGTGAACCAAAAGTATAATGCTTCAAGTATAACAACTATGATCCATTCAACCTACAGATAAATTTAAAAAATTTCACTTTTAAAGGAACAAAGCTTAGAATATGTATAAAAATCGTAAATACTCAACTGCTGAAATCATGGGTGATATTTAAAAATGTCTATCTCTAAGCTTGTAATGATGATATAACTCCAGCCTTATTTTATGCTGATTTCTCTTTATGAGGCCTATTTATGCTGTGATTATTTATATATTATATTTGACATATCTCATCATTTGTCTTTCATAAGCTTCAAAGTTTTCAGACAATCAATAATCCTATAAATTGTATTAACATTTCAAGATCATTTACATTGACTTTTTAAAAGATAAATATAAAATCAAAATAGTTTATCATACTCAATAGGGCTGTTTACAGATTTTACAGATTAACATTAAGTTCCTTTTAACAGTTTTCTGAATACTTGGCCTCCCTCATATTTAAACATGTAAGGTTGCAAATATATATATATATATATATATATATAAGAAAATGAGAAACAAGTTGGTATTAAAGATTGTTAATTTAAATTATTTATTTGTCAATGAAAGCTTATATTGGTTTAATGACTTGAATATTTATTTCATTTTTGATTTCCTTAAAATATTACTTTAACTTTGGTTATCTGCCTGTAACCTTTGCAAAAATATTTATTTGATTTTGAAAGATTCTCAATATTATATATTTTTTTAACTATAAAATTTTTGCTTGTTGTTAAAATGCAACCTGTATCCATTTTTTTTTTTTTTTTTGGTTTGTCTTGCAAGTGCTTAAATTTTCAAAAATGTGAAATATATATATATATATATATAATTAGTTATTAAAATTTACTATATTTGTGAAAGCATTTTGAATTAACAATAGTTTTCCAGAATCAGAAATTGTTTTTATTAATTTTAACAGAATATATTAATTTTATATATAACTTATTTCAGCTGAATATCATAAAACCACGCTTGCCATTCATTGTGCATCAATCATCAGTACTAGTCAAGTAAGTAGAAAATTAATATAATAGAGCAATGGAAAATTGTTTGCTTTAAAAATTCAATGTTTTTTTTATATATTTGTGGTTTAATTTAAAGTATATTTAGATAACACATGAGGGTCCAGCAAAATTATTCAAATAAAACTAGAATATTTTATTCATACTTAAGTGGAAAGTTGAGAAAAACATTATATTTAATGTAGTCATTTTTCTTATTACATTCTTCTATATAGCATATACGAAGTATAGTAATTTCAAAAAGATCAGACTCGAGATTTTGACAAATCTTAGTTTTAAAGCACCCTGAATTCAAAACAGTTTTCCCTGAACTTGAAACTTTGAACAATTGTTTTGACAGCTAATTTTGAGCCAAATCCAATTTAGGATTGTTCATCTGATGATAAATATTTTCAAAAACATAATAACTCAAAAATTAAGTATTTCATTATATCAAATTTGATATTAATTTTGTTTCATTTGGTTGGGACGAACAAATCTAAAACACAAAATCTATTCTATGTACCATTGCTAAAAACAAATCTCCAAGGATCAATTGATGGATTTAGAAAAAATGCTACATTCGTGCCAACAGTTCATATTTTGTAACTTTTGCTTGGGGATGCCATTAGAGGCACTCACTGGGATAACAGCTTTGTGTAAAAAAGATGTAGAAAGATTTCTCTAATAGGTTTTTAATAATGTTAATAAAAATATTTTGCTATTCTGTAGCCGGTGTTTTGAAATAATTGTTTTTCATTAAATTAGCAACATATGAAAGTTCTTTGACAGATTTCTTAGTTTAAAATAAACTCTTTCTATAAATTAATTTAATACTTTGAACTGCAATTATATTGAATGTTGCTTAAAAAGACTAAACATCCGAAGACTGGTGCAGTTAAAGGAGAGCCCGCTTCAATCAGAAGCTATCTCCTGTAGTGGCGGATGAATAGTGAGTTCCACATGGCTCTGATGGATGACATGGACTTGGGCTACTCTGGTCAGCTCAGGCTCTGTACTGGTAGTGGAATGAAGATGAACGCAGTCTACCCCAGTCGAAGAGGAAGGGAGGAAGAGTAGTGGTGCTGGCATCCAATGGGCGATCAGCTTCAGAGGGGTGGGTGAGTTAGGTTGTATGAGTTCGGAGAGGGTGTAGAAGACTGAGAATTTGGCTTAGGAGTTAGGATAAACTCTTGTTTGTTCAGTACCAATCAGCATGCAGGGTTCAGACGAGAAAGTTAAGATTTACCGTTGAAACAGAGATGATGTGAGAGTTAGTTAATCAGAATATTCCTGGGTCTTTTGATTTTGAGTGAGGGGGAGTAAATTTCTAATTCTTTAATAGCTGGGTTTTCATGCTTATCGAGGTTATTGAAGAAATTAGTTGATATCTTTTTTGCAGTTTGTTTGAACGTGGGATATTTTAGAGCTTTATAAATTTCAGTGTTGGTCATGACCCATCTTGCGTTGCATATTCTTCTAATTATGGAATTTTGTAGTCTCTCAACAATTTTAAAATTTGTTTTTGCTGTGTGTCCCCATACCTGGCATGAGGACTAAACATGCATGCTCTTTATCTTTATATGCAGGAGCATGTTGCAGGGGGGGGGATGTGGTTTTTTTTTTATTTGAATATTTTTTAATGATATATGGGATAAATAAATTTATTGATTAAAAATTACTAGGGGAAAACATTGATAATAAATACATTATGAAAGTCAGTATGGCATTGGTTTTACAATTAAAACTTTTTCCTGAATTTGGGATCAGAAATTTTTTTTTTATTTATGATTTAAAAAAGTATTGTTCTCTCTGTATTTTATTAAGAATTATTACTTTTGCTGTGTGTGTGTGCGCGTGTGTGTGTATAAAGTGAAAATCAAATGTGAAGCATTTACTCATCAGAGAATGAAATTAATGTGAACCATAAATGAAATATCATTTTCTGCAAACAATATTGAATAATTAAATGAAAAGATATCTTTTTCTTAGATATTATAGTAAGGCAATGAGAAAAGTAATTCAAAGCTGAATTAAAAATAACTAATTTTAAAGAAAGGTGCATAGTGAATAAAAAATGAAAATATACCTTAAAGAGGAGGGAAGATTAAGATGACCTATCATTTTCTGCAAATAGACTATAGCTTGGACAGTGTTTATGGAATGTCAAATAACAAGACTTTTGAGACAGATTTGTGAAGTTTACTAGTTCAAGTTATCCAAAGGTGAGGGCTAGAAACTTTTGGATATGTGTAATGAAGATAACAATAGATGAATTTATATTTTAAATGAAGACCTATAAAAAATTAATTCACAATAGTTTAAACGTTAAAGGAGTATATATAATGATTGGTTGCGAATTTTAGATCCTAGCTGAAAGATGCATTTTTGATATTTAAATATCAGGCCCTACTGGCTATCTTCTTGATTCTGATTTGCTTTTGGTTTTCATTTTATTTTTGTTATTATATTTATTTGTATTTTCTCCTTTGTTTATATGTTATTTTGTGTTCATTCTTGCTTGTATATTATTTTATATATGTTTGTTTGCAAAGATATTTCAAAAACTAATTGAACAAATGCTTTGGTATTTCCTTTTTTTCCACAGATCTAAGAAGTTTTTAAAGATTCCTGTGATTTTTAAACCCACCAAATCAGGTGTGGGAGATTATGAAGATATTTTAATATTAAAGTCTGAAAATGGGATTGAATTTTTGATTAAGTTAAAAGGTGTTTGTAATTAAGAATGGATTTGAGCTTCTAATGTATTTATATATAAATTTATTTTTTTCATCCATTTGTATTTATAAATAAAGCTTTTACTTGTTTTTATTTATAAATGAAATAAAAAGTGTCTTAATCCTCATTTTATAGAATTGCATTTTGCTGTTAAGTAAATTCAGAAGTGTGCATTGAATTAAGTTTTATGCAAACATTTTGACATGTGAAAGCACTATTCTTAACCATTTTTATTTATGTTTAGGAATATATTTTTCAAATTTTATTAATCTACTAGCTGTCCTGGCAGATTTTGTACTGTCTAAAGATATTGGCCTGTCGTAAACTAATAGAAAAACAAATTTTTAAAAAGCGTGTTTCACAGTAATCACTAATTTATTGAGTTATGCCTTAATACTAAACATGGATTACTTACAAGAATAAGTTTTCTATTTCATACATTGAAAGACTTAAGTAATAATGTGTTTATATTTTTCATTGTAATGCTTTATCGTACACAATATTTTTTGTTTGATTTTTTGGCGTGTAAACAAATAAAGCTGACGCTTTTCCAACTTGGATGTCGGCAACATACAACTATCCATGAGGGAAGCATGAGTTTCAAGATTAATGCCACAAAAACTCAACAATTGACCCTTGGATTTATTTATGGTCATAGTGAAAGCAAGCCTCACTGGAAACTGCAGTCGTTTATGTTCAAATGGTACATCAGTAACATAGGGATGTGAGGTATCAACATTCTTATACTTTCCCTTTAGAATGGTTGCTTCGATCACATTATTCAGTAATGTTTTTACTGTATAGCTGTGTGCCATTACAAAAAGTAGGTTGATATTTTGCGACATTATGACTGCTGATCCTATTTTTAATTGAAGATTATGAAGCGACAATCCTGGGAAATCCAGTGAGTTTAAAAATTCTGGTGGATAATAGATAACATAATTTTGGTTAATTAAACAATCAAATGTTCTTAATTGACTGACAATGAATGACACACAAACCCTTCTTTTGTTTTCTTTCTTTCCTTTCTGCAACCCCCCTTTTTTCCCCTTTCCTTTTTTACTTTTCTTTCTATAAATTCCCCCCCCCTTTCTTATTCTTTTTTCCTTGCCCAAACTTTGCAGGCATTGATTAAATATCCATACAGCCTAATCAACTTGAAGGCATACTGAAGATAATTCTAACACTCCTTTTGATTGACGTCAAAAGTTCGGCAGCTATAGGGACAGCATTTTACATTTTAAAGTAAATGTGTGAATTTTCTATGCCAGTTGGGGTTACGAAAATTGGGAAAGAAATTTTTAATTATCTATTCCCCCTCTTTTTTTTTCTTTAGTTTTGTATTGCATGTTGGGACATCTACTTGATTATCAATAACTTGCAAAGTTAGCGTTTGTAGCCGAGTAGCATAACCACTATATTAAAGTAATTACTTTTGTATTGTGGTTATATTACTCGTCTACGAACCTTAATTATGCGAGTTCGCAGTCTTGTCGGTTCTCAACAACCATTCACCCAAATAGAAGACCAGCGACCTTTAATAAGCAACTTTCTTACAACTACTGTAGCGCCCTCTACCGGCAGCAAAAGTCGTGAAGAGCATTCAATACAACAGTCAACATTACCATCATCAGCACCAACAACGCACATACACTTGCCTCATATGTATCATTCGTCTAACCACTGACTCAATGTTGGGAGATAATGTGATGGAACTCTCATAAGCCAGATAACATTCATCGGACATATGTGACACTTTTGTCAAATGGTTATGTTACTCGGCTACAAACCAGAACGTTGCGAGTTCGTTCTTGGCGCGATAAAGTACGCATCCCCTACAATATAACAACACTTCTAATTCAATTTCAATCCAAATTAATTTCCTATTTATCTTGCCACATCATCGCTAAGGATGAATTATATAAAAACTCCATAAAAAGACTAATATCAATCCTTTCCACCAGTTGTTATGTTTTTTTTATACAAAAAGGAGAAAAAAATAATGGTATTCGTTTAGGTATCAAAAAGTCTCAATCTATCTAAACTGGTATATGAAAATTTAAGTCAAGAAACTTGTAATTGGAAGCATCTGAAAGGTGCGATATTTCGATGATAGCGTTGAAAGTATTAAATTAGTCCATGCTACTTAATTCTATTTTTCCTCCCTTATTTCCTAATCTCAATCCCACTTTTTTTTAAATTTAACTATTGTCAACATAAGCTCTAAAAATATCTGTCTTCGTATCTCGCGGCGTGTCAAAGGATATCCCTTTCGGAATCTCGAAATAAAACCACTGAAGGGAAAATTTATCACTTTGCTCTCGTATCTCGATGTAAAGGGACTTCTTTCTATCATCGCTTTTTCAACGTACAAATTAAATTATCCGTATAAAATAAATCGAAGTTAATAGTCAAAAGTTGCAACTTTTCGGCCACGCATCTGCTAAATTATATTAACTTATAAATACTCTAAAAGAACTTTATCAACGACATATTTGTGTCAGTTTCTAAACTAACATACCGTTATAGATTCTTAATTCAAAAAGGAAACTATGGTTTTCACCCTGAATATATATATATTGGGGAGTGTTTCTGTGTGAAGATTCACGAGTTTAAATATGTTTTATTAATTGTTAACAATTCCGATAAGCACGCGAATTTTAGATGTGGAGATTATCGCTTCATTGATCCTTTGGGTATTAGATACAATCATCATTAATAGGTATAGTAATATTTAATTACAAAATATATTCATGGAATATAAAGAACTTCGCAAGCTATCTAACGTATCCGAAGCGCAGTTTAGATTTCAATGAAATTGGGATACGTGAATTTCACAAATATTTGATACACTACTAGAAAGGTAGCATAAAGAATTATTCCATACTAGCCGCCTTTGGCGACCAGTCGGTTCGCCAGTATTAATGCTCGCTAAAATTTTCATATAATATTTTATGTAGCTGTGTCTCATAACAGGTTTTTCACCAAAATATATTTAAACCAAACAAATTTTGATAATCAAACAAGTCATTTATAGTATTATTTAGAATAATTTTCTTCAGATGTTCTGTTCGTTGTACTACTCATCTTTCTCTTTCTATCCGAGCAATGTTTGTCTCGGAATTGATATTTTACTTAAATGGTGGAGGGAAAGGTCTAAAATTCTACGTTTTTATAGAATAATGAGATTAAAATTTTCATAAATGTAAACACACTAAACAAATAAAGACACAATTGATTTTCAAGCGATGCGAAAGTTTAAAAACAGCTTGGAAAATGCCGCCCACAGAGGAAAAAATAATGGTGACACACACACACCCTTCTTTTCTTTATTTTTCTATTCTTTTTTTCTTCACTACTTTTCTTTCTACAAACCCTTTTTGCTCTCTGTTATTCTTTTTTTCTCTTTATTTATTACTTTATTTTGAGCAGACATAGTTTAAATATCCATACAGACTAATAATAAAAGCAACTATTTTCTTTCTTTTTTAAACATCCCGTTATCTATAAATGAAAACCAACTGACTTCGCGCATCTCTTTCTAAACAAATCATATTTTATTACTTCTTGCTATCTTACTCGGTGTGGGGGGAGGAAATGAAGATTTTTGGCGGGAAAGTAAGAAAAGTGTCATTTTAACTATTTTCCTTGCAGTTTTTTCATTTTTTCTCTTTATAAGAACCATCCTCGTGTCTTAACGAAAATATTAAAATAAAAATTAGCCGAATCTGTCGAGCCGTTCTCTAGTTTTGCGCTTAGCAACGCATTTCGAGTTCCATTTTTATTAATATAGATTTAGAAGTATTTCCAGAGTGGGCAATTAATTTCATTTATGGAAACTATATCCAGAATTAATAACATTCAACTTAAATCAATTTATTTTTGAAATTCATAATTTCTTTTGCTAATGCTTATGGTAGGACACAAACACTTATTATATTGAGTCATAATCAGATGAATTCAAAAATATCCAATTTTAAAGTAAATGAAAAATTATAAATTACCTCTAAATCTCTAGACATGTTTTTAAAAAAATAGATAGATTTTATAAAATTTGTGCACTAAAATTTAGTTCATTGGATTAAAGCACATGTCCAATTCAAAATGCACCTAAAGTGTACACTTAGCAAAACAATGCACTGAATATTAGAAGATACTGCTTATTCCCAGATCCTTGTTTAGTAAGTAATAAGTTATTTTCTATCATAAACAAACACTTTTTTTTTGGTTATCTTTTAGGGTACTTTTCCGTTAGCCGGGCATCAGTGAAAAATCCCTATAGAAATTTGGCAGAAAAATCACTGTCACAAATTTGGCGGAATTCTATATTATTTGGCGATTTTTCACAGACGCTCGGTTACAGAAAAGTACCGCTTTTTGACAGAAGAAAAAAAAAATTGTTTACAGGATCATTTATATTGTTATTTACTCAGTGTGTTCTGGATCATCTTAGTGTAGTTGAATCAGAAGTTCAATTTAGATTTTATCTATATTTTTTATTGAAAAGAAATAGTAGTGTTTTAACGATTACAATTCCTGACCTAATTTTACAAATTTATCAAATTAAATATCTTTATTCTATAATTAGTTTAATTTGTAAGATGATCCATTGATTCATGATGATTTTTCTTTAAATTTAACTACTTCTCATTTTTTCCTATTAGCTTTGACAATTTTTAAAACACACTGAAAAAGCTGAATTGAGAAATACTAGTGAAATTATTTTCACTCAGAACATTAAATAGCACATTAAAAAAACTAACAACTTTCTTTAAAAAGTGCAAGAGGTCAAATGTGGAAACTTAATAAAGAAAATTTAATGTAATATAATTTAGAATTTATGCCATAAAAATAATTGAAATTATTTTTAATTTATAAATTTTGTAATATATAGAGGTTTTGTAACTGACATTGATTTTTTTTTCTTTTTGGCATGCCTTAATTGAAAAATTAATACTTAATGATTATAATTAAACAAATTATGTAATGATGCACACAAAGTTTTGTTGAATATAATGTAGAGATTTAATTTTTTTTTTCTTTTGATTCTAGCAAATGACAAATTGCTATACTTGCACTTCTAGAAGTTTGCATGTAATAAATTTTCCTTTCAAGTTACTTCTTGAAATATATATGAAACAAACACTGCATATATATATATATATATATATATATATATATATTAATGTCATCAAAACAAAACTGAAAATAATGTTTAAATAAGATCTTTAGAGATAGATAAAATTAATAATTAATTCTTATATTCTGAATTAAATTTTATGCGTAAAGAGGAAATGAAAGAAAACAAATTTATCCATATTATTTATTAAGATAACACAATTTGAATTGTTTATCATGAACTGGTGCAGATCAAATAATTCACAATATTAAACAATCTTAAAAAAATTCATAATACAAAACAATCACAATATGGAAAAATATAAAAGAATTCACAACATGTAATGATCACAGAAATTCACACTAAATAAATAATTACAAAACAAATTTACAATATAGAATAAAGCATTAATTCGTTTTGTAATTGCACCTGTCAGGATATTTCAACGACTGTTTTTGAAACAACTAACATGACTATAGCTATATATATATCTTCAACTAATGAATATAGATGCTAAACATTTTGTTGCAAGAAGAAAACATATAAGCTTAACTCGCTTTAAATGTGGGAGCAATTTATTACGAGTAGCAATGAAAGTAATAAATAAGTTGCAGTTTCTTGGCAGAACTGCAAACGCTATGCACCTCAATATTCAGAAGCAATTTGTTGGCCATGCACCATTGAAACAATTATCTATAATGACGATATTTAAAAAAAAAAAAAAAAAAAAACTTTTTCCCTAAGATTTTTAAAATAATTACAGAATGTTAGACATTCCTATTTGTAATTTTTTAAAATGCTTTTAAGCTCGATATTTTTATCCAATGTATTTACATTATATTCTTTTATCAACTATTGAACAGTTAATTACAATTGTTACCTATCTCTTAACATTCTTAATAAAATTACTGAAATTTTTAATTTAATCTATTTTACTATTTTGATGTATGTTAAGACAAAATATAAATAACTTTCCAAATAAAAATAATTTTAAAAATAAATCTTCTCATTGTTATTTTTATAGATTTAAAAAAATACTCTTTTATCCAGTTCATTAAGAAAGTTTAAAAAATAGTACCATTTTAAATATGTTCATGATTATTTAAAATTTTCTTTAATTTGGAGCATATATATAAATATGTATCCTTTATTTATATGCATGCTCAAATATAAAAGTTTTTTCTTTTCATATGACACAATATTTATTGAAATAATCATTATAAACTGAAAGTATGAATTAAAATATGAAAAGAACTACAACATGTTTTGCATATTCATTGAAATTTATACTTTTAATATTCAAAATTCAATTGTATTTGTTTACTTGGCGAGAAGAAAAAAAAAAGTTGTAAGGAGTAAAGATGTAAAACATTATAAAAATAACTTAACAATTAAAAAAATATTGCTTAAAGAAATATGTTTAACTACACATGAATGAATAAATGTTTTTCAATTAAGTCTTCCAAGTCTCTAATGTGCCAATACAATGTTTAATCACAAATAAGAGTAAAAATTTAAATTTTTAATAAAAATTCAATGAACTTTAAAATAATTTTCTTAAATACACTATACCAAAGAAATGCTTATAGAAAAAAAAGAGAATTCCAATTTAAATCAACAAAAAATGCTTTGTTTCCCTCTCCAGAGTATGATCCCTTCTATGCAAATACCAGGACCTTATTTTCTGTGATTTTTTTAATAGTCATAAATCCACCTTGATCACATTTATCTCGTACATTAAGTTATCAAACTTTGCGGGGGAAAAGAAACACATTAAAACATGTCTGAACCATTCAACAATCAGTGTATGACTTATATATCAAACCATATAAACCAAACTCGTTCATTATTGATCACACGATAAAAAGCTTGAGGATTAGCAATTTATCAACATTTTCAGGTCCTCAATCCAAAGCATTTGAAAAACTGCAATCATTTTCACTATTTGACCAATAACTAATTCTACTTCCTTTTGTGTAAAATATCATTTTCAAAATATTTTGAAAAAAAAAAAAAGAATAGAAAAAGACATAACAAGTAATATATTTTTTTAATCATATGAAACAAAAATTCAGTATGGTAAAAGTTGTTATTAAATTGATTCAATGTATTTAAAAAATGTCTACTGTATACTGTGTGACAAGTATAATTCTACATTTTATAAGTTACTACTGCATCAAGTATTATAGGTCAGAGTATTCACAATTTGTTGTTTTTGTTTTATACATAAAGTATTGTAATTGTTAAAAAAATAATAATTCAAATTTGTAATTTTGGCATATTACTCCATCTTAGACCTTCCTAAGTTCGAAAAACACATTTTTAGGAAATGTCTATTTCTAACAATAATTCAAAAACACTTAGAGCTAGAAATTTAAAGTTTGATATATGATCTTTAAACCAAATTCGTCAACCAAATTTTGAGTAAAATTCTTTCATATGAAGTCTACCTGTTCAATTAATTAATTATAAGTAGACACAATTATTATTCAATTCAGAGAACAAAGTAAATAAAATTTGGCACATAGGTTTGGCATCTACAATATTGAAAATTATGAAATTTTGACTGCCTGTATATTTACATATACATAAAATAAAATGCTCAAAAATACAATGGCTATCAAATTTGGTATACATTTTTTTTTTTCTTTTTACTACACTTGTAATTTTGTATCAAATTTTAGCTTCAGTCTCTGGGGAAAACAATGTTTTTTCAGACAATATTAATTGCATGCCACAGATTAATTCTTTAAAAAATTCAACAAGGATCACATGATAGAGATTCAGTAAAAACACTAATTCATTCCAAAGGTTAATATTTTGCAAATGAAGTACACAATGCCATACAAAGCATTATTTGGGATAACAACTGTATTAACCCTTTCATGGGCCATTTATTTATCTTCTGAATTTTCCCCCTCTTCTTTAATAACAATTAAAAAATAGTTTTTAAGGAAATATATTTTATTTTACAGAATTTTACAGTATTATAAAACTTTCAGGTGTGAGAAGGATACTTCCCAAGATACTGTTTCACAAAAAAATAAAATAAATAACAATAAGGGTGGTTATTTAGCTTGGAAAAAAATGAGAAACATGTTGAAATGCACAAGGGTACATCACATTATGTGCACATGTAAGGTTTTTTTTTTTTTTTTTTTTTTTTTTGTAATTTTTGTAAGTGTATTTTGTAAGATCATGAAGGTTGGAAGTAATCTTTCCAAGGCCCAAGAAAAGGTTAAAGAGTATGCAAAAAAGTTTACAATAGGTCACTCCTCATTGGCTTTACTACCATTTTTCTCATTTGTATAATCTTAAAAAAAGCAATATATATATTGTTCTTATTGAAAAAATACAGTTATTATGATTCCAATGTCCAAGAATTTAAAGCCAGACTCAAACTTTGGTGTATGCTTAGGATGTAATATTTAAATTTCATTCATTTAAAATGTATATCTTCAATATTTTTTTTAAAAAAATAACTAGCAAATAAATCACACTTCTTTGCATTTATAATATGAAACAAATATGATGATTGCAAATTGAAAGGTGACTAATGGCAGTAAAAGCTCGGCAATTAATCACCTTTCTTAAAGAATATTTTTATTTGATGCAGACATAACGTTAAAAACAATCCTTAAAAAATTGCTATTCAAACCCTTTCCAGTACATGGATAGTTAATCACTCACATTCAATGAAAATCCTAACTTCCGTTTTCCAAAGGAAATCAAAAACCAAACCTAACCAAACATGAGATTAAAACTCTTTCTTCTTGTTAAGTAAGAGATAGTCATTCTTATATTGTAAAGACATTCTATAGCATGTCTTCCTGAATTTGAAACAAGTTATAAATAGAAGTTTTGCATTCAATAGGATAATGGGAAATTGACTAGAATGTTTACTAAATCTTTCTATTGTGCAAGAACACAAACAAAATCATTAATCATCAGTTCAACCTGAATTTGAAGGAGCTGATGATAATATCTATCCATCCCCTAAAAAAATTAGCAATAGGGGGTAAAAAAAAGTTGTTTAAATTTAAGATTTAGAAATCTTTACCAAAGTACTCATTTTCATTAGATTGGTCTCCACATTCACGATATCATAAATAATAAACTGGTTCCTTTTGAAAAGTCTTCTTTTATATTCTGAAAAATGAAAAGCTTTTGAATTACCGCTTTTACTTAGAAAATATGTTTAAACTGTACTAATAACTATATAATGATGTATTTTTATGTTTTCTTCATTTAATAATAAAAACAATTCTAAAAAGAAATTATCCATTTTATTCATTTCAATAAAATCATTCAGAAATTTTTTTTAAGAAAATGTTTATTATTTATTGACAGTAAAGTCTGGACTCAAAAAAACATATTTTCAACAATGGACTGTAAAGATTCTAATAAATTAAATTACTAAACAAAATCTATAAACACAACAAATTCAATAAATGAAGATCTAGTCAAAAAATTTACAAAAATGTACAAGATGAGAAAATTTCATATATTAAAATAGTTCCTACCTCCCCTAGGATATATTTTAATAGAAGTGGCAAAAGAGCTTCAAAAATTGTCTTATTAAACATTTATTAATAAATAATGGTATCAAATAAAATATACTTTGAATTTAATATTAATATAAAGACATTATTCATTTTTTTTTCAAAAACTAGATTTCAATTTACTCAGCATTTATTAGAGGACCTGAACTTATGGTAACTGTTGCAAGTCATTGCAATCTTTGAGATAAGATTTGTAGACTTCAATCATAAAAGTAATCTTGTCCTGGTAAAAACTAAGTAACTGAGATAATGATTTATAATTTTTCCGATTTAAAAATATTTATGTGCATGCACTGGACATTCATTAAAAATTTGCCACTGTAATGAATATTTTTCATCCATCAAAATGCAAAAAAGAGAAAACTACTATCCAAGTCACCTAAAAAGAAAAGAAAATCCCATAGTTAAAATACTTCAGAAAATAACAAGTATTGCTACATAAATAGAATATTGATGTTAGGGCATACAGCAATGAACAGTCAATTTTCAAAAGCATGACATTGCATAAATTTATCAATACAAAACATATAAATCTGAAAATGATCAAAATTTTTTATCCAAAAAGATCAATGAAATGTAAATGTCAAAACCAAGATCTAGTAAAATATAAATCTTTACAAAATTTTCTATTCTTGAAAATCAACTAAAAGATAAGGACAAAATAATTACCTTCAAGATATTTATTATTAAATTCTAACAATTATTATTTAAGTTTAATATGAAAACGCAAAATATTAATGTTACAATATCTAAATGCAGAAAATAAGTTCAGAAGAACATTGTTAAAAGCGGGCGAAAACGCTTCGAAGATGGCGACATTTGGCGAGGAGCATCGCGCCAGCTTGGTTGGTTTGACGAAAGGAATAGCCTAGTAGCGCAGGATCGCTCGCGTTGTTTAAGAAGTTTCGGGGCACGCACTTCCTCGGCTATATAAGGGACTAGTAGCCGTAGTTCCAGAATTAGTTTTATTTCCTCTCGGAAGAGAAGTGTCTCGCTCGACTAGCAGATTACTTTTCTCGCTTATTATTAATGAGCTGTGTTTAAATTTGCTGTTAACGTTGTATTATTGAGCTCGCTGCGATTTACTGTTGCTGTGCTAAACGATATCTGTTTTACAGTCTGTTTTTATTGTGTGTAAGTCTTGCATTTACGCTGGAAGTGACTGTTGACTGCTGGATTGTTTTTATCTGAAGTTTTACATAATAAAGTCGTCCTGTAAATATCTATAAATAAATTTGTTTGTGCTGTTCTCAAATAAATCCCATTATATCCGAACCTGCCCCGCTAAAAACATAACAATATTTAAGCAATTTAAAAAATAACCAACCTATAAATCAAAATAATATAAATAAGCTGATTTTAATGCAGCATATCAATTGTAATTTTTCGAAATCATTTCTTTTATAAAAATCAATTTGTTTTTCACTCTATAGTAAAATAAAGGTCAAGAGAGGTAAGAAGCATGAAATAAAAAATATTAAATATAAATTTTTAGATGGATAAATTAAATTTTTTTTAATGTTTACATTTTTTTTTTCTGAAATGGTGATGGCATTTAAGATATTCATTTGACAAATTCCTAGATTTATGTAGCATGTAATGTCACCTGCCAGTTAGAACAACACAGATTTCTACGTTTTTTCTGTTATTTCATAAATGACAGTAATTATCAAAATATAAAAAAAACTTCTTTAAACAACTATATTCCTCAATATTACTTTTATACGGCATGACATTTTTTAAGATAGAGTTAAAAATAATGCTTATGAATAGTTATTTGGTATCTTTCTAAAAGAAAGGACTAACTGATTGTTTAATTTAACAGAAAGTTATTTCCTTTTATCTTCCTGACCTTGGACTTTTCTTAAGAGAAAAGTGAACAAAAAGTACACACACCCAAAAGAAATATTAGAAATAAAACTGTAATTAATTATAACTTTCCTTATTCAGAGAGAACAAATGACTTCATTCTCTAATATTGGGAGGAGGGGGGATAGAAATCCATGGTTAATAAAGACAGCAAAATTCATTTTCACCATTCCTTCTGACTCTGGATACAGGTTGCATAGTGCCAGGTACTTATTGCTTTTTGACGAAAATATAAAAAAATTCACTATGTTATAGAATTTTGCTGAATTTGCTTGATTTTTTTTGCAGTATACTATTTTTCAATGGATAGTTGATCTCAAATAAATCTGGAGGCCAGTGGAAAAGGTGTAGTGAAACACTGATAATATTTAGTAAATGCATCCCTTCCATTTCTAGATTTTTCTATGTTTTGTTTGCTTGTTTCAATATGAGAAAATCCTTTCTTAGTGGAATAATTTTATTTCAAAAAGAAATATTGCAAGCTAGTGTTTAAAAGCACTTTTAATTCAATGTTATTTTTCATATGTCATTACTTCATCGATGAGAATACATTTCAATATTTAATAAATTATTTAAATAATTTTTTTTTTAAATAATTATTAAATAATTATTTAAAAATTTTTTACAAAAATTTAAAACTTCTTAACAATATACTTCAAAATGTGTATTTAATTCACAGGGCACAAAATATTTAAGATAAAAAAAAAACTGGTCTTTGGGCCATTTCTTATTATAACAAAAATATTTTTAAAAAATCAAATGAATACCTATAAAATTTTTACTAAATCATATCATTATTCACTAATAATCATGCTATGAACTTTTGCTTTATCTTCATGGTTTAAAGCTCTGAAAAACAAACATGCCTCAGTGTGATGGCTTATTTTTGCCTTTTTATTCATTTGATATATATACATTAGTAAAACAACAGTTCAATTTTCTTAAAAAAATTGAAAGTTAATTTCTTTACTGAAACCCTTTTATCAGCAAATTGTTAGTGTCAGTTTGATTTTTTCTATTAATGCATCACATCCTGTATTTGATAACATGAAGGCAGACATATAAGGGAAAAAATTAGAAATCTTACATTTTACAAACGAAATATTTGATAAAGTTATATGATTCATAAATGAGATTATTCAGTAGTCTGTTTTAAAAATATTAGAATGTACAATAAATACATTTCCAGTAAATTAAGCATTTTTAGATTTGTTTTGGCAAAGAACAATAAACTGATCATTTTCTAAATAGCACATTCATCAGAAATAATAATAATAATAAAAAGACGAAGATGGCATTTGCATGGAGTATATAGATTTCTTGGCCAGATACTCACTGAATTCCAGGAATTTTAATCCTTAAAATATGAAGGGTTTTTTTTCAAAATTTTTTTTTGTTTGAAAACCATGAATTAAAAAAAAAAACTGTGGGTAGTTCTAAAAATTACTTCTACTATTTATCGTGATAAGGCTTTTGCTGAAAATAGATTCAGCATTAGTAACAATATTAAAGTGGAAAATTTAAAGGGAAAATGTACGTTTCAAAATAAGTAGTCTAAGACCAAAGAAGCAGTCTGGCAGAATCCACTCAGTAAATATTGTTAATGAACTGAGAAGATTACAAATATCAATCCATTCAAAATATTGACTATTTGGGAGGGTTATATGAGTGAAGAAAATAATTATAAATGATGACATGTTGAAAATTATATTTGTCAATTTTTTTCAGGAATAAGAAATTTTTTCTAAGAAAAGAAAATTTCTGAAATTGAATTAAAAAACAAACAATGCATTCACTTAACAAAGCAGAATATTTTCAAAAAAAAAAAAAATCTAATGAGTATTAAAAGCAAGAGTTAGTGAGAAATTTGAATGATTTTTATATTCTAGATTTGTTTACTTATCTTCTTAACTTTTTTTTTCATGATTTTGAAATGTTAATGAAGTAGTAGTATAACTTTTTTGTTCTTAGTTGCTACTAACTATAGTTTAGTTAAATAATGTGAGATATGAAATAAAAGTTTTTTAAAAAGATTTTTCAAAAGAAACTTATAAAAAAATCATTTTAGATAATTTAGTTTCAATTTTGGTTGAAAAGTATTCAGTAATTCATCGTAATAATTTATGCTTATAATTTAATAAAAGTGAACACTTACATAATTTCAACCTTTTATTTATTTCAAAGAGTTAACAGTTCTATAATCGAAAATACTGCACAACATTGTGTCAATTTTTCTCATTAAAACAAATTAATAATACAAACCATACTACATAATCTGTTTTTTTTTTTTTTTTGGGGGGGGGGGGGTGTTTGTTTGTATTGATATAAAACTGAAGTATTGTGAAGGCATTTAGACATACTGATTATTGCAATCATTTTGCTGGAACTGAAAGTGATTACTACAAACAATGTCTAAAGCGCAAATTATGAATAATAATTATGATGGAGAATAAGAAAATTTAAAGAAAAATTGCGCAATGCATTAAAAATTTTAGAATAGCTGCCTCCTCAATTTTTAGGAACTTAGGAAACAACAAAGACAATTGAAAGAAAAATATACATACATTATCAGCAACATAATCTTATTAAAAAACATTTCATCAACATATATCAAAGTTTTGAAGTAATACTAGGATTATTTTGGGATAGACCAAGTAATTTTGAATCAAATGTTAAACGGGGTTACCCTATTGGCAATCCCTTCTTCAAACTTATAAACAATCTTAGGATTCTAAATTAAAATTTAAATTTTTTCCCCTTCAAGTTTATATTTTATAAGATTTTTTTTTTATTTTTTAAATTTACTTACAAGGAAGCATGCAAATGATGTCATGAATCCTTCTTTGAGAAGTTCCCAAATGCCCCCAAACTCCTCATCATCTATGTGCTGGAAGCTTGCCGAGTATGAATAAAAAATGACAATATTCAACAGACAAAACCTGAAAGTTTAAAATATTTTATAGCATGGAATATATATTTTTTTTCTTCATATTAAACATAAAAATTCTGCATACAATTATAGTCACATATAACTACTTTTATATATAAAATATTACCCAGTATAAACACTCCCATTTTTGTTTTCTTGTCATTTACAACGCATGCTATTGGTCCTCTTAGATTTTCAAAGATATTTTTGTACCTGTGTAAGTGATTTCGGGAATTTATACTTTATCCTGGTTTACATCATTATTCTGGTAGTCCTCTGAAAAGTTTAGAAGAGGATCAAGATGGGTCAATAACAGTCACATTTAATGGAAATGTAAACTAATATTGATCCAAAATTATATTAATAATAGTTTAAAAATTTAGATTATCTTGAGAGTTAAATGATTAAAATTAATTAACAATGTTTTTAGAAATTATTTCTGAAATTGTGCTTTATTTCATTTTATAAAAGCATTAGTTTAAATTCCAAAGTGAATAAAAAGTGATTAAGAAAATTTTGTATTAATTTTCCAAGAAGACTAACAACTACTTCTTTCCATTATCAATCATTTATAAGAAAAACAATTTAAATGTAATTTTTAAGCTTATTTCATGAATCTTACAATTTCTTTTTATTACTAATAAAGGCAAAAAGAATTTTAAAAAAATTATTTCTACTGATGCTACAAATGACATACATAACTCTGCTACATGATTGGTGAAATGCAATCAGTTACTAAGTCTTAATCTATATTTTCTTTTTTGTAATTCTGCAATAGAAAGAGGAGGGAAATAGCGGTGATAAAGCTTTATAATATCCCCCCTCCCATTTTAATCCTCTGTTTTGTGTTTTCCAGAATTATAAATACTATTTACAAACTACTTTTTAACAAATAAGCAGCCTGTTCTGCAGAGGAGAGTATAAATGTCTTATGATAATTAAGAAAGTAAATATAAATAAATTATACTTACAAAGCTATGCCAAGAATTCCTTGTATGGGAATTGCTCCCCATACAATGCCTAACAGGACAGCAAGGATTTGGCGATTCCAATAAATTACATCCAAAAATTCATCCTGTAAAAATCATCTCCTTTTAATGACAGAGAAAATTTCGATTTTCTTACTTTAATATAATTGAATATCAGATTCTTCATATATATCTACCTATTCTTTAATTTTTTTTTCATCTAGCTTGACAGAAATATTAATCACACATAGTAAATATTTGTATGAAATATGGTTTTGCTCTAATCTCAATCTTGTGAGTAAAATGTGCAATTTCTCATCAAATTTGCTTCATAAGATTTCTAGATGTTTTTATCAAGAATTTTAACTACTGTCAAGCTAATCAAAATATAGTTATCTTTTTAATTTTTAGATATGCTTTATCCTTTTAATTATATTTAACACTCATCAATACTAGTTCAAATACCAATTGTTCAAATGACTACAAACTTATCAATGTAACTGCTTAATACTTTTAAGACTAAGTCTAAAATTTAAATAAATAATGAACCTTTGATTTCTTTCAAAAACTTCATAGATGTCATCTGGATAATTTAAAAGATACAGTATAAGAAATGTAAAATATCTACAAAAGGAATATGTCTTGAATTCCTTGGTTATACCAAGGAACCAACAGAAAGTCAGAATTTTTAACCTGGCACTATGGTATAAAGATCAATAGTATTAATTGTTAGGAAAATTTTCAATTTACTCTAAATATAACCTACACACAAAGAGAGAGAGAGAGAGAGAGAAAGCAGTACTGTAAATAATAGAAATTTATTTTACAATTCCTCAATGTTTTTCCAGCATTTTTTGATATGCTTAAATGATTACATTGACATTAGAGAAATTTCAAATCTATATAATAAAACTAATTATTTTTTACTCAGTGCTAGTGATTTGCATTTATAAGTTAAACATTAAATGTAGAATTTATTCTAACAATTAGTAAAGCCCAAAAATAAAATAAAAAAAAACATCTAAAAATGAGTTTTTTTTTGTTTGTAAATAATATGCTTTTTTAATTGTCTATAAATATGGTAAGGCCCATTTGGAAAGAAAAATGAATTTAAGTACTTTGGAAATACAACATTAATCTCTATCGTAATTCACAAATAATTATTCATGAAAAACATGTTAAAATTAAAGTGATCCAAATCTTTTTAACTCATCCTTCTATTAAACGAAAATATAAAATTGATTAAATAAGTATAGCTATATGAAGACAGAAATAACAGAGAAAATATAAAATAATAAAATGTAAATATTTTTACTTGATTTTATTAGTTCAAAAGAAACAAAACAAAAAAAAAAAAATGTATGAATGGAGTTTTTACTAATTTTAAAAGCCTCATGTCTATCCAACTGTTAAATTATCACTTAACAATTGGATGGGCATGAAGTACAGCTTTTTTAGTGATCACATGAAACACAATACACAAATTATGCAGAATCTGAAACTAATATCAATGTACAAAAAATGAAATACATAATAAAAGAAAATGTAATACTTTCATTCTCAAAAAAAGAGCAAATGATTGATGAGCAGGTAGGTAAAAAGGAAAATAAAGAAAGAAAGCAATCTTCATATAATTTTCCATATATTAAAAAAAGCATTATGGTAATGATATCCACACATATTTTAAGTTTTGTGGGATGCTTAGTTAAACTATGTATCATAATTTCTAAGTAAGGCTATACTGAAAATAATAGAATTGCAAGAACTGCACACTTGCCTTCAGATTATTAACATTTATAAATAAAAATAGTTAGGAAAACCATCATGATTGAGAGAATTTTAATGTAACTAAAAGGAAACATTTATCCAAAGATAGAAAGGGGGAGAGGAGGAATCCTTTAATATTTTTAACAGTAAAGTAAAACTGATAAGTTAATAACAGCATATGTCTAGAAAGTCTTAAATCCCCCCCAAAAAAATTAAGCACCTTTGTTTAGGTATGTTTATACATGTATATTTAAACCTGCATATTTTTGAAGTTTTTCTCATCTTCCTGCTTTATAATAACAAATAGATTTTATTGAAAAAAATATATAAGTATTCTTCAAATTTTAGTATTTATTTCTGGAAATATTAATATTTAGTATTTGCATGATATCTTTGTAATGTCAATTTTTAATAATTTCTTTCCTAAAAAATTAAGTCAGCTTTTATCAGATAAAGATCTCTGATCATTTTTATCACTACTTAAAATTAACAATTTACCAATTTATAAAGACGGATACATCAGTTTTGTAAATGTTGATAGTGACATAGAAGCGTAGCTTGACTATCGATTTTGTATTTCATTTTTATGTATGAAATGTGATTTTAACATGGCTAGAACGGAAAGTAAAAATTTCCTCCTGCACTTATTCATTACATTTAGCAATTCCGTTTGAAGTCTTGTAAACTTTCAAATTAAAGCATTTTGTAATGGCCTTTGAATGGGCATTAGATGATGCAACTGTTTGACAGAATATAATCTTCAAATTCACTTAACAAGGAACTTATTTTAACATCGCAATTCACCTGACCATCTGAATTTCCAGAAATTTTTGTATTTGGTACACTTTTAACACAAAATGTAATATTTTGCCTTCATTCACATTCGTTTATATTAATTAAACTATTCTTCTGATGATCTGAAACTAGTTACAAATGTTTTACTCCCATTTTTACTATAATCAACTGAATTAGTGCTTTTAAGAAACAAATGTGTTTTTTTAAACAAAACTAAAACAGAGAAATTATTACCCAGTAGTATTTTCATCAGCACATTTACAATAAAAATGAAATATTTTTTACAGATCTCAAATATTTTTTTACCGTATTTATGATATCAAAGAAAAGAAGGAAAATTTATATGTTAAACACGAATCAAGATTTAATACCTTGTCAGGCCAGCTGGAACAAGGGGTGACCATACGGACCCAAACCGATGGCAAAACGGACTTTTCGGAACCATTTTTGTCTGTTTTTTTTCTTTGATTCATAGCAGAATACTTTTTAATACAATATATCACAGTCACAATAAAATTTCTTCAAACTGCTTACAAGCTTCAATTTAAATGAAATATGGAAAGAAGCCAAAAAAAAATTCTCAAAAATACATATTTTACGGTTACAGTGAATTTAGTTTATACACAGTCTTTATATATTTTAAATATCGCCTAAGGAGTAAAAGTCAGGAGGACAATTAATATATTCGCTGAAAACCTTATTTCTTAAATTTGTGCAAAAAAAACTGAAAAAGATATTTACTTTGATTTAAATACATTTTATATGTGAATTTTGAATTCACTTTTATTCTTGATTCTGAATATTTATTTTAAGCTTTCTGGATATTTTAATTGAATTCATGAATATATCGTTAGCCATATAATGGGTTTTGTCACAGAAAGACAATTTATGATAACATTAAAACGCGATTCCCTTAGAATCTTTATAAGCAAAATTATTTTTTGAACTTAATGGTTTCGGAAGTCAATTGCAATTGATACATTTAGAAAAACTCATTATTTTTAAAACTGTATTTAATTATTTTTCTTTTATTTGATGTTACTTTGATTTTAAGAAAAGCTTTCATTTTTTTAACCTTAAAAACTCGTGTCATAAGAAAATGACATTTTCAAGAAACTAGAAATTTCTTCGTTAAACTTGTAGCAGTTAGTTTTTTATTTATATATCATTCAGAAAAAGTTATTAAAATGTTATTCAATCTAAAGTTTTGAAAACGTAGTGCCAAATTTTCTAATTTTCCTTTAAAGGTTATGTTTCAAAAACAAAACAACAATGGGCGGTGGCGTGCGGCATTCTGAAGTTTTCAGACGACGACGGTCGTAGTTTTCAAAACCCTGCCTACCTACAACAAACGGGACTTGTGTGTTGACTTCGAGCAGTGGATGCTCGCGAGATTTGCACTTTAAATTTGTTGGAGTTTTGTGCTGAAGATCACATTTTGTGATTAAATATGAGTTCGAAAAGATGTTCGCGTTGTGAAAAAACTGTTTATCCTCTCGAGGAACTGAAATGTTTAGACAAGGTAATTTCAAAATTTATTTAGGCTTAGCTATGTATCTAGATCTTAGAAAGATATTTGTCCTAGATTTTTGAATACTTGTTAATAAGTGTTAACCTTGTAAGGGAATGCTTTAAATTCTAATTCTACCATGTTCTGTAAATTTGATAGTATTAAGTTTCGTTTTTCTTTATTTTGACATAAAATATAATAATATGTCAAATATTATGATTTATGAAGTTTGATTTTTTTTTCATTTTAATGTCATTGAGATCAAGTGATTTATTTAAATAAAATTGAACTTTTTTACCTCTTTAATATAAAATGTGAAGCAAACCTTAATTTGCTTGTTGGATCAAAATGATTTTATTGACAATAAGCATTTTGCAGTGAAAGTTGCATGTTTTGACAGAATACTCTTTCAACACAAATTTAATAAAATGATTATTCTGGACTAATATAAAAGATTAATTTTATGTAGTGGATATGTATTTGCTTTTCATTTTTTAATATTGTTTTTGTTTGTGCATTTTATCTTTAAAGATGTCATTTAATAATCTTTTAGTTTTCTTTTTACATTTATTTATATATATTTTTTACTATGAAACACGATGCTAGCAAAATATATGGTAATGATTAATACATATATTAATAATTGTGTTTCTGTCAATTTAAAATTTTATAGGCATTTGTCGTATGTTTACATCTGGTAGTGTAGATAAGATATGACTTGACAATTAAGTTGACACTTATTATCAAGTTTATTTTGATAATGGGTTAAATGATAGTATCCCTGAGTGCATGTGTGATTATTAATCATTTCTATTCATTGTCATCAGCATTTTTAAGATTTTTTAAAATCAGAAATTTAACATTTTATCACATTTTATCTTTTTTTTTTCAATTCAACCATAATTAAAATTTTTAGACAAATATTTAATCGTCAGTTAGTCAAATAGCCTTCTTTAATACTTTATATTACTAAAGAATGAACTGAAAGATAAATTAAGTGTATCAAATTATTTATTTGGTAGTTTTGTGGCAGATCTACATACTTAAATTATATTTCATGTTTCATTTTAGTTCAAAGTATTGAATGAATTTATTTCTTGATATTAAGTGAATCAGAAAATAAAAAAAATATTCAATTATTTTTAAGTTGAAAAATATTTTTATATTTTCTGGCACTAATTTATCTTAATTTTGGCTAAAGATACTGTAATGGTTATACAGTATCTTTAGGCAAAATTAAGATAAATTTAACAAATGCCAAAACATAATAAATTCTTTGAAGATTTTGCTGTTTGTATATCAAAGAAAAGAATGCATCATGTTGTATGCATATTTTTGCTTAAAACTATTGCATTTGTTTTAAACAGTTTTAAATTTTAAATGTCTAGGTACCATTCTGTAAATGGGGAATTATTTTGATGATCTTCTATTTAATTGGTAATTTTTTCATGTTTAAAACAGCAAAAATTGAGACATACTTTAAAGATAATTATAATCTAAATGATGAAAAATATTTTATGTAGAAATAAATGTACTTTTATGTTATTTAAAACCATTTTTTCATATGATAATTTGGACATTTTTTTAATGATAAATAAATTTTAAGTGTGTTTTTGTAATATAGTTGTTTTTTATAGCTATGGCATAAACAATGTTTCAAATGCCAAGAATGTGGTATGACATTAAACATGAAAACATACAAAGGATATAACAAACAGCCATATTGCAATGCGTAAGTATTAAATGAATTTGCATCTGACTTAATATACCATTTTTGGTGCTTATGATTAATATGAAAATTGTGTAAATATAAGAATTAAATGGAATATCTTTTTGGCTGTTCTGTATATTATAAATTCTAAAAGTAATAAAAATACTAAAACAAAGTTTTATTCTCCTTTTTATATTAATTACATTGCATATATTTTTAATTATATGCACTTTAAAAAAATGTGCATATTATAAACTAGCCAGATGTAGTGACCATCTGATTCACTGGGATGAATGGCTTCCGAAAATGAACGGAATATTTTTAAATTCAAATTTTGCTAGGTATATAGTTTAATATCATTTTGAAAGCTTTACACAGTTCTGTTAATTGTGCTTTTCATTTTCCCAATTTTCTCTCTACATCTTTATATACCCAACTATATCACTGAAAAAAGCTGCAGTATTTTAAACTTGACGCACTTTAACATTCTTTCATTTCAAATACCATGAAAAGACCTAAGAAAAAATTTCAATATGTATTTGCTACGTTCCATTAATCCATGTAGATTTAATCAATTGTGGTTTTATACATTTGAATTTCCCTTATCATTTGTTGGTAAAGTGTATAATTACTAATTCATTAATAGTGTGAAAAGTTAATATTCCAATTATTTCATTACAAGTTTAAAGAGGACAACTACCCACCCTTATTTCACATCATATAAAAAATATTAAACTAAATCCTATTTTTAAAGTAAGTTCCTGAAAAAATTTCCAACTATATTTTTATTTTTGGTGTGTAGTTTCTGTTCTTTTACAAAGAAAAACTAAATTTACAATATTTAAGGAGGGAGTGAAAAGTTAGAAAAGAGATTTTAGAGATAATGTTTATTGAATATTAATATGAAGAAGTGACTTAAAGGAGCTTAAAAATTGGTTTACAAATCTTTGTATTGTTGTACACTTAAAGCAAAGGCATAAGTCATGAAGATTGAGTGTTTGCATAATTATATGTTAAGTAGGAAATAATTTGCAATCTGTTTATATATTCAAAAAATACTTTTCCATTTCATATTAATTTAAAATAATTACTTTATTGTGTTCATAATGATGTGGGATTCTCGGCAGTTGAATTAAGTATGTAACAGTTATGAAAACACATTATCATTTTTATAAATTGTGAAGTAGGAATCCATAAGAGGTTGAAATGTACTTAAGCTACTCTTTGGATAAGACTGGCTGCATGCCAAAACTAACTGCTACATTCTGGAGTGGACTCATCAGTGTTAAAAAAGGCATTGGTATTTAGTTTTAGTTTTATATATTAATACAACTACAAATCAAAGTAATTTTGTATAAATAATATATATCAATAGGTAAAGAAAAGTGCTGTATTAAACAATGATTGACTTATTTCTTTTATTTATATCATTAGAAAAGCGGTTCTTTTTGTATTTGCTTTGTTTCATAACAGGACCTTATTGAGAATAGTTTTTTTAATGAAATTTTAATCTTATTAGGAGTTTTAAGCATTGCTACTGTGCAACCTATTTTGAAAAGAGACAATTTTTCCATTGATTTAAAAATCGAAAGAAAAAAAATTGTTAATCATAAATTTTTAAAAACTCAGTTTAAAATGGTTACTGCTTATTTTTATTGAAATGCTTCGTGTGAAGAAAGTATAACAATAGTCATGTTTGCAGGTATTAAATAATCATACACTTGTAGATGATTTATAAAAAAACCCTGCTTTTTTAAAATTGAAATTAGTAAAAATGAAGATCATATATTGATATTTTATTTCAAATTTTTTTAGCATAGTACTTATGTATTTTTATTTGCATAAAATAAGCACATTAATAATTATTTGATTTTTTTCTTAAATAAATTACAATTCTCACTAAGCTTTTTAATTTAAAAACTTATTTTTATTTATAATTTTTCCCCCTTAAATGTCTGCTCTAGTTTTTATACTACTAAACTTGTACATTTTCTATATTTTGTGAATTGTGTTTTTTTAAAAATGATATTTGATATATGCTTTCTATATAATTACTTTTTACAGGCTTTTAGAAAAGACATTTCTATCAATTTACATTCATAGTTTCAAAAGATAGAATTATATGGAGAACCTATTTTCAGAAATACAAATTATATTCCACTTTCCCAAATTTATGCTAAACATATTTATAGAAATAGTGTAATTTTTTATGAATTCATTTCTGTTCAATGTTATGTTATAATTAGCCCTTTTGTTTAGGTTGTTATATTTTTGCTCTATTTTAGCAATAATTTTATGTTTTGCTCTAAAGTTATTTTTTTGTATAAAATCTAGAGTATCTATAATTTAAAATGTTTCCTGACATTTTTTTTATTTGTTGTAAGTTTTAATATTTCTTGAGAATTATTTTTCATTTGTTATTTAGATATAATAGATCAATGACAAATGCTTTACAATTTTATATGCACAAGAAACTAGAATTTTTGGTTTTTAAGAATTATTTATCATCTTTGAAGATAGTAGAAAATACTAAAAATTGATCAATATTTAAAAAAAAAAAAACAGTATTCAGTACTTTATTATATTTATGTTCCTATTTTCATTAAATGTCAAGATGTGTTATTTCTAAAGCATGCAGAAAGTTTTTTTCAATCATGAATGGCAATATGTTTCCTTTAATTTTCTTTCTTTTTCTTTATTAATGCCATTGAAAACTTGAAATGTTTTTAGTATTCCTTAATACAGTTTAATCATATCGATATAGAAATATCCCCACTTTATTTTTTAATGAGAGATTTCAATTTCTTGGATAAAAAATTATCTTTTAAATTTGTTTTGTTTTATTGTCAGAATATTATTATTTTTTTGATTAATCAGTGGGAAAATAAAGAATTGTTGATAACTATTACATATCCTTACTGTCGGTCATTTAGATTGCAAATTATTGAGTAGTAAATTGAATTTGTTTTAAATCTTTGATATTCAATGCAGTTTTTGCTTAAAAACATTTTAATGGGTCTCTGAATAATTCCTGTTTTAGAGACTAAATTATATAATTAATTTATTGGGAGGTTTTATCTTCACAATGGTGCATTTCTTCAATCTTCACAACAGAGTATTGTGGAATTTTGAGTTACCACAAGCAGGAAGGAAGAGGGGAGAGAGAGATCCTTCTTATCAGAAATAATGATTCAAGTGAAAATTTAATACTGAGTAAAAAATGTATTTACTGACAACATCTATAGAGCCATAATTTGATTGTTTGTGTTAAAAAAAATTGTAGGCACACCTCAAGAATTGATTATACCAGTAGCATGAATTATGCTATTTTAATGTAAATAAATAAAACAGCAATTTGCAATTTTTAGAGTCAGCTTCATTTTGTTTTCATTATTAAGAACACTTATTTATTGTAACTATGACCTTCATATATTTATGGAGATGAGTATAAAATTACACCAGAAAATTGTAGAATTCCATGGGTGCTACGAGTTTAAAAAGTTTGACGATCAACACCACTGATGTAAATTAAAGGAGAATGTATTGAATTTAGATGAAATGTTCACCTATATTGTGAGATATTCTTAATACTTCAAATTTTTTCAAAGATATTGAAATTCAGAAAGGAGAATTAGCACAGCATATTTTGTACTAATTTAGCATTGTATTTATTATTCTACTTTATAATACAAATTTTGTAATGAAAAAAATGTTTTCTTTGAGTTCTGCAACTAAGAAAATGCACTGTTAGAAAAATACTGTAAAATGTATTTTAATTAATATTTGTGTTTGCAAAAATATAAAAATGTGGTCGGATATTTTCCCAAATTATTACTCTCATTGTTTGGAATCCCAATAGATTGTATTTGGTTTGATTATGTTCAGGTAATTAGAAACATTTAGACACAGTTTTAATTAATGGATCTGAAATCTATATAATAGGGTTTTAAACTGTGGATTCTTGGCTGGTTAGTTACAAAAAATTTTATCTTTAAACAAAGATTGCTAAAAAGTTGAAAGATTGTGCTCAATAAAATTTATTTCATTGAAATTATTCACTTATTATCAATTCAAAAAATATAATCATGTGTAAGCTATCAGTTTTCATTTAGAATTTGCAGCTAATACTCTTATATTTTAATAGATTGCTAATTGTTAAAAAAAATGAAAATCAAAAGTGTATTCTCTAATATTATCTGTATTGCAGTCATAACTGATACTATGCCATTTTCTTGCTTATACAGCATTATGTGAAAAAAAGGGAAATGTTGGAATAAACAAAGCTATTAAATATCTATTTCCAATCTTCTGATTAGGGAAAATATATTCATATATCATGAGTGATTACAGTCATTTCCCTTGCAAGTGATGAAATAATGACAGTAGCAGTGGAAGAATCTGCCATTGAAAGTGCAGATGTTGTAAAAATGCTCTTGTATTGTGTTTGATTTTGGTAAATACAACAAGAAAATTGATGAGTTATTCTTCAGAAATGATAATGCATTTTTAAAGACCAAATCGCATTGCTTACTCTATTCCCCTTCCCCTCAATTGCCAAAATTTCTCACAAAAGTTTTTTTTTTTCTTTTTTAAATTTTTAAACATTAAAAACTAAACAATGGAGTATACATTTCATTTAAATAATATCCTTTTTTCTAAAAGTTTTTTTTTTTAGTTTTATAAATGCATAATACTAATATTATAACATAAATTGTTTTTATATAATTATAGTATAAAATATATGATGGGAATTATGCTCTATCTCTGATTTGTGGATCAAACTAAGACTGTGATATTTATAGTAAAAATTTAATTCCTGTTAAATTTTTTATTGTCAGTATAACTTTAGAAAAAGTAAGCTTACTTAAGTATATTAAAAGAAAAAAAAATTCCAAGCTTTGTTTCATTATTTAAAGCAGGTTTTTTAAAAAAAAATTTTTTGTTTCGAATGTGTTAAGTACATTTTAAATGTATGGTTAAAAAGTTATGGTTGCTTCATTATTTAATTTTCCATGACTTCTGTATGCAGCTTAATGCACATATAGAATAATAAGTAATACTGTGAGTGTACATACTATTATTTATTACATACTGAGAGTATAGAATTGGCATGTAATTCTAGAATTAACAAAATAAAGTAACTGCATGAAAAGGTGTCATTAGATGAGGTTTAAATCATGCTACAACAAATAACTACTGTAAATGACCCAAAGTGCTACTTTAATTTCAACCACATCCTGTCAAAATCATTTATAATTATAGCATTTATCTCATAATGCAATGCACTTATGGTATTTTTTATAAAAAATTAAGGAATTATTTATAATTAAAAAATGCTATTACTGAAACTTTTTTTAAAGAAAATTTAAAAGAAATTACTCAAATTTTATGATTAAAAATCTATTTTAAATTATTCTATTGCAATTCCGTGTCATTGTGAATCAATAAGATTCAGTAATTGTTAGGTAATTAACAAGAGAAATAGAAATTTCCTTTTTTACTTGGAGATTGCACGTATATTAGGAAATAGACTGAGTAGTAGGAGGATGCACGATTCCGCTTGCAGCAGAAGTTGACGTAATCGATGATTATCTCTTGTCACGAACGACCTTTGCGATAAACAACGGTGCACTAAGCAGACGATATCGCATTTGTTAAAATTTCATATGATTAATTTATTGCTAAAACCTAGAAGTAATGTTTTAAACTAATAAAATATACCTCCTTCTCAAAAAAAAAGTATGTCAAATTTACTTTTGTAAATATAATTTGCTAACAAATCCTGTAGCAAAAAGAAAGTATAATCGAGGGAAAAAAAAATCGAACTCGAAATTTCCATGACTTTTCTTAGATAGAAATACATTTTTGGAATTGTTGCTGTGAACGAGATAATTCCAAAACTCTTGAGTTAAACGGCAAGACGTCTGTGCACTAAATTTCTAGACTTTTTTGTCAAATTTTGAGCGAGATTCATTTATAGGAAGTGTAAACGGACTCAATAACGACAAAATGTCAAATTAAATTAGTAAAGTTTAGTACATGGATTTAATATCTAAGTAGATTCATATCAAATTTTGAGCCAAATTTGTTAATAGGTTGACCGTTTGTACGTATGCGCACATTTAAATACGCGATTACCCAAAAACACAGTGATGTGGGTTAATAGAATTTAGTGCAAGATTTTAGTACCTAAAGTGTTTAACTATACCATATTCTAACTTAAATCTTTCTAAAAATTGGCCAACTTTTGGTCAGTTATTTCGCATGCGTGTAAGCGCGAAAACTTAAAAACGCAATAATTTAAATAGAATTTGTTATATGATCTTGTTGCCAAAATTTTTAGTAAAAAGTTCTATAGTACATATAGGTTAAAGTTGTGTGTCAAATTATAATTTCAGTCAATAGTAGAAGACGCGCAAAACGTATATTCAATTTTCTTTTCTATGCTTATTAAGTATAGAAAATTACGAGGAACCGAAAATAAAAATTCCAACATTTTGTAATTCATAACCACAATTTTTATTTGGGGTTAAGCGGAAGCCCCTTTATTAAATAATATACAAGGAAATTTCATAAAGGTAGCTGATTTTTTAAAAAAATATGGAATTAGGTTATATTTAATCGCTTATTCTCTTTCCCATGTGCAATTTCAATTAATAAAATTCATTCCATCTACTTGTCAATTAAAGAATGCAAATGGACTTCATGTATTTTAAACTTTTATGAACCGAAACTTGTTAACAGCTTCCGAAATAAAGCCGATAGGAAAAATTTGGCGATGACATCATTCTAAAATTCTTGCTCAAGCAGATGAGTTCAGTCAGAAATTACTAACCTTTGTATCGTGACGTCGAGAAAGGGCGCGAAAATATTTAGAAGAGTTTTGTTCTTTGGTGAATAATTTATACAACTGGTTTTTAAAAATTAAACCGAGTCTACACATTAACACTGGGAGGAAAAGTATTTATCGAGATCATTTAAATGTGATTGTCTTCTGAAGTTCGGTGAACTCGAAAAAAATATTTTTGGCGTGAGTTCGTGCTCTTGGCACTGTTTTTTGATACGACTACTTGCTTCTTATGGAACATATTTTGAATTCCTGAACATTATCAAAGTATACTGAAGGCGAACGTTTATTATTATTTTTAATATTTAGATGAATATTCGATTTATAAGATCTTACGATGCCGATTTCTAGAAATACTTCATTGTGTGGTTTGTTTAATTAATATAGAAATAAAATTTATAGTCGGTTGTCTTTAATACGGAATGTTTAAAGCTATTTTCGTGAATTCAAGAAACTTCGCTTATATTTGACAAAATTAATATATATGTACGATAAAAGGGAAGCGAAATTTTATGAGTTTCATATCACGAAAGACTAGACAATCCGGCAACGAAAACCATTCCTGGTTCGATAAAGTTTTTATATCTGTCTAACGATTCGTGTCATCAAATACCAGATTCTATAATCGGTATTTTTTTAAAAATTCTTTTTCGACTTGCAAATAGTTTTGGATGTGGGGAAACTTTAAGCATCCATTTTTTTAGTCCAAAGATTTCTTGTCAAAGAGTGGAAAATGTTGATACCTCGTATTTTCTTGTAGTGATTTCAAGATGTAATTTTCATTGAGATATTTTATAAAGGAAGTATAACTTACTGAATTGAAGTTATTTCACTAATTTTTATTCTCGTACATGAAGCGCAGTTAGAAAAATGTTATAATCGTTTTTTAAAACTTAATTTAAACCTGAAATGCACCACTTTAAAAAATGTGTATAAAAACGATAGCTGAAAAATATGGCGATGATAACTGGAATATACTTTAAGAAATATGGAACTGTATGAGTTTTGCATCATATTTGTCAGCGGAACTAATTTTTTTCCCCCTTACACATATTTTTTTAAAAAACAATTTTATGAAACTCGTGGAAAAGGGGACAGAGCCCAACACGTGAAAAGTTTTAGCATGTGTGTTGTCTCCAGCATCAAATGGAAATTGAATGCTTTCTCCCTTGTACACTTTTTACTTACCAAAGAAATAACTGTTAAATTGGAGATAAACAACGGCATATCATCTATATATTTAAAATGGTTCTGGAACGTTGAGGGAACCAACAAAAAGTGTTGAATATGCCGACATAAAATGCATTTTTAATTATTTACTGCTTTGGTATTCGCATCCCAGAAGAATATTAAATGCCCTTTTAATTATTGCGGTGTTTTTAATGGACGTATTGCCTTTTTACCTATTCAAGCGTTAAATGCATTTATTTGCTATGAAGCATGTTGCTTTTTTAAAAAAAATTCTTAATGACCAGAGAAGATAAATGGGGCTGCAATTAAACCAATGGAAATAACATTTTTTTAAAATGGCTGGTGTTAAAAATTTTCGATTAATAATTTCTAAAATTGATGTTATAAATATCAAGAATCCGAGTTCAAGACACAGCTAAGATAGACGATTTCAAGATATGCGAGTATAATGTCGAGTTGCTAAATTTGTAACTATGGAAATTTTTTAGTTAAGAGTTCTTTTTTATGGAGAAATAAATTGTAAAATTACCGAAGAGAGCATTATATATTTGTATTATGCTATTCAGTATTTTGATAAATGAAAAATGTGCATTAATCGGATTACATTTATTTTTTTCAGTGACCAGAAGTAGTATTAAAATTTTTAACATATTTTTACTCGCTGTTAGTAGATCTGAATCAATATTCCTCTAATTATATTATTTAAGAAATGTAATGAATTCTTGCTAGCATTGCAGAATGCAAATCACAATTTTTTCAGTAAAGGGGAGATGATCAAGTATAGTTTCTGTTACATATAAGTAATTCTGATTAAAAACAGCTTTTATAATTGGAAGCGATTCACTTCTGTTGGCATCAGTTATACAATTAATTAATTTAGACAGTAACTTCTATAATAATTAGTTTCTTATGTATGAAAAAGCCTATAAAAGTTTGTCTAAAGCAGAATTTTTTATGCATTAAAAGAGTTTAATTTTATGCTTTTACCGGAATGTGAATCGTGAAGTTTTACATACTATTCTATTTTCAGAAACTTGATTTAAAATGACGGACAGTAAGATATTCGAATAAGATCTATTTTTCTGCGAAGATCTTCTGTCACTTGTGTGTCCTTATTATAGGAATATCAAAATAGTCTGCTAATTTCACTGAAAATCTCAGGGGGGAAACTAGGTTATAAATCGTGACTGGTTAAACCAGTCGAATGTCGAGCACATCCATTATCGTTTGCGGTTAACTAAAACTTGCAATAGACGTAATATTTTCAAAAAAAAAAAAAAAAAACGTAGATAAAGAGTTGGAGGAGTGAAAATGCTTTTATTGCTTGATGAAAAAAATTCCATTGCTAATGATGCTGGCATGTTCATTCGTTGCGCTGGGTTTTTCTCGAAAGATGACATCTGTTTCTTGAATTATATCTTTTTTTCGTAGGCGGGATATCCTTTTGTATTTTTTTAAAATTAAGAGTTTTCCTTGGGTGTTGTATTTAGAGTATCATTTGCATTGAAGTTAAATTTGACCTTTTCTTTTTATTTTGGGGGAAATAGTAAATCAGAATATGATATATTTTCTTTAGCCATTTATTTAATAATCCTGTTTTTCTTTTTCAGAATAGAATTCTTAATTTATGCTTGTGTAGAGAAAGTTTCTTTTTATTTAGGTTTTAATATAAATGATATTAAAATTCAAATGGCTGAAAAGTCATCAGCTTGCATTATGATTCAATTTATTCTATAAATGTAATTAGACAAATTTAATATTTTGGAGAGGGAAATCCAAGTGAATTTTAAAGTATAGTAGATGGATAAATTCTTTCACCCTAGAAAGGTATTGTTCTAGCATTGTATTATCTGCATTCTATTTTAAACAAAGCAATATATCGCTTTACTTTTAAGCAATAATAGCGTTATATTGTTGCTTATGTTCATTATTGTTAGTAATAATATTGCTTTACTATTAAAGTGTAATTACATTTCATTTATCTTTCCACTGTGATACAATAAAATAAATGTAATAATGATTTTAGTATTTTTGTTGGAAAATTGTATTTAAATTTTTAAAAAAGAATTCAATGAACGAATTTTTATTAGAGAAATAGGTAGTGGTTTTTAATGCTCCCCCAAAATTGTTAGCACGTTAATCAAAGGTGATTAATAATAGCTTTTTGTTGTGGTTTACCCTGTAGATAATACACGCTAAAAGTTATTTCTCTTTCTTGAAACGGGAAGATAGAGGAAAGTAGGCAGTGTTAAATGACATTTAGAGGTCTTGAGTTTTGATGTGAAACAAAAATTTGGTGAGATCTGCCAGTGGTTTTAATTGTGCTATTGTCCATTGATTTTTTTTCATTATTGTTTTAGACCAGGGATGCACAACCTTTTCAAGATAACGGGCCAAAATATGAAAAGGGATCATGACGAGGGCTGAAACAGCATATGAATGTTAAAACATATTAAAAACGTGAAAACACTGTTTGTGTGTGTGACAATACGCATGAATTACAATTTTTACTTTACTCATGCATGCATTATGCAATAAATAAATGAATAAAACACAAACATTTTAACTATGATTAAAATACTTTACCTAATAAAAAGATTCCTGCTAAAAAGTAGGTAAACTTGAAATAGAATAACAGAGGAAAACTTTATGGTAATTATCTAGGAAACACAATTTAAATTTTGAGAAAAAAAATTAATAATCAAAATTAGTAAAAAGGAATGAGATGGCTGGGACTGAATATCTGAAGTTATAGATTTTATGTTGGGCTTAAGATTGGTTGTGGCAATACGTAGAACAGCAGAAAGGCTCTCAATCTAATTCTTAATTTTGATTTGTTTAAATTCATTAGTGAGAAAGTTTGCTCACAAATGTAAGTGCTGCCAAAGAAAGTTGCACATGCAGCTACATTTTGCTTTAAGCACAAAAATTTCTCGGGTAAATCTTATTAAAATTCTAATATCAGTTTTTCTTTGAAGATTTTTGAAAAAATCGGAATTCTGTAAATCCATTAAGGCTTACTGCATACTCTCATCCACTAGATTTACATCAACAGATAATGGAGAGGAAAATACATCAATTTTTGTTTGGCACTTTTCAAAATCTGAAAACCGATCATCAAATGCTTTACGCAAGATTTGAATTTGATCCTCATACTGCATTTTCATGAGTGGAAATTTTTCACGTCCGTTAGCTTCTCCTATACGAAAACTCGTACTCGCAGGTAGCCATGAAGGGAACAAACTGAAAAGCTACGTAATAAAAAGTAAATAAACTTGATGAACAACTGTAATTTTTTTCATTCTGATGTAAAATCGTTTTCGTATCAGATTTTTATTTTGTTTATTTGAAAATGTTTCATTTCATTTTAAATTAGTCTTATTTTATTAACAACATTCGCGGACCAATTTTGGCCCGCTGGCCATAGGTTGTGCATCCCTGTTTCAGACTCAAACGCTTACTCGAATTTCTTCCGATGGACCATTAAAAAAAAGATACGTGTAGATTACAAATTGAATTTATTATTATTTACAAGTATGGGTATTTTACGATATAATCACTGTGAAGATTCAATTATTTACCTTGTCGGTGGTGATCTCAGTTTTGATTCTTTCTTCGAAGATCATTGCTGCCAGTGAAGTGAAATGGGCATTAATGTTTCTTTGAGGCTTCTAGTTAGTCTGAAATTACTGTTTCGGCTTCCTATCCAGTTCTTAAATTCGGAGAAAAGATGAACGTTACTCAACTCTAAGTCCCATTCTCGATAGAGGAAAACAAAAACGCTAGATTGTCGCAACTGTTGTAAACTATTTATTCAACCTTGTGTAGCAAACGGTTCAAAGAAAGGTAAGGTTCAAAAATCCCACGCATGGTTCTTGCTGATCAACATGATAAAATTAAGACTTTGTAGTTTAAATGTTTTAACATTCCTGTTTTATATTATTTCTTTAAAAGAAAATTCAATGAACTTGCAAACTAATGAGTTTTTAAAGAAACATTTCTAGCCCGTCTTTCATCCTGATGTCAACGATCTTCGAAGAGATCAAAGAAACTGACTATATGAATGCATGAATCTTCACTGCGATTATGTCGTATAGTAATGAAGTTTGTTGATAACTTTTGTAATGATAAATTTATTTCTTTCTCTATTCTTTTTTTTTTATTATTATTTCCGTCGCTCGTTTTTTCCATAGTTATCGGAGCTTGAGAATGGGGATCGATATAAATAGAATATGATACCACAGTTTGAGTTAATTTATAGTGTTCCTTTTCATCTTACTGAATGGGTATTTGGAAATTAAACAATATTTCTTAGATTTCTGATTCAAACCGTACTTAATGTTTACACACAATAAAGCTAACTAGGATTTTTTATTAATAATTTGTCCATTCACCTTTTGGGGACGGACTTTATTATATAACTTTGACCAGTTCATTGTCATTATAAGTGTAAGTGGTATAATGCAGGATATTAGTTATGGCCGAACTAAACCTCCCCCTTAATATCTATTTTACCCCTCCTAAGGGGAATCAAGTTCCAAAAATATGATCATTATATTCAGATTTTTTAATTTATAATTTATTAATAATTATTAAATTTTAATGAATCATTTTTTAATAATAAAGTGTGAATCTAATTTGTGTGTGTGTGTGTGCGTGCGTGTGTGTGTGTTTAATTATATACCCATTGATCTTTTTTTTCTTCGTTGAAAGTATTTTTAAGGCGACCAGGGACATTTAAATTGACTTTTTGCAATTTTCACCTTAGCAATATGAAATTTTACAGGCATTAAGAGTAATACTATAAGAGATGACACACAGAATTTTAAAGCATTATATTAATTTATTTATGAGTTATTTATAAGTTTCAGTAAGAAATATCAAAATTAACTACATAATAATTTAAAATTACTAATTTTTAAAAAGTTTATGTAATTTTGAGTTATTAAATTGTTTAATTTTGATATTTCGTCCTCAAATTTCAAGATAATTCCAACTTTTGTTTCAAAAGGGTTAGTGAAAGTAATAATAAAAATTGGAGCACTTTCGAACAAATTCGGAGCGCCTGGAGCATTTTTCATTTACTTTATTTATCTCTAATGTATTATATTAACCCCCCACACTCATAAATAAAATAATATAATGCTTTAAAATTTTGTGCTTCATCTCCTATAGTGTTACTCTTAATTCCTATAAAATATCACATTGCTAAGGTGAAAATTGCAAAAAGTCATTTTAAAGGTTCCTGATCGCCTTAAACGTTGAAATACTACTTTAGAAACTGCTTTCATTTCGGAATCCCATCTTTGTGTCGAATATTTTGGTTACATTACGCTCTTTCATATTTGAGGCCAAGGTTTTGCCTTCTTTTGTGCATACTGAGGGGGTCATGGCATAAAGAGAAATGTTTGCGTATTTTTAAAATCTGCGTGTCTTGCTTATGTCAGTCTCTTTTTTCGTCCTCTTTTTATCTTTTGTTGCCCCTGAGTCAAGTTTCCTACTTTATAACCCGTAAATTTTTTCTCACGACCGACGAGCAGGAGTGACGTTCACCGTGACTCACACCACCTTACATGGACGTAATGGAAGTGCTAGTTTTCGGTTTCAAAATAGCAAGCCGATATATTTAGTTTTAAAGATATTCTTGCTTAATTTACAGCTACTACTTTTTAATTTTTATCATGTCGGAGCATGATATTGTTTTTGGGATGAGGTTCTTTGGCGTCAATAAAAATCCGTAGGCGAAAAATAAAAATTTTGTTATCTGCGTGAGCATCTCAAAAAATCAGCTTTTAATAACGCGTTACCATTGCATTTACAAAAGCTCCAATTTTTTTTAAAAAAATAAGTTAATTACTCGGCAAATAAAATTTAAAAAATGTCATTTTGAGCACACGGTTATATGAAATGAAATAAATAGGAAATGCGATATTTTTTAAACAATCCATAGAGACAAAGTTTTTTAATCGTTTGCAGTACTAAATTGACTAATTCAATGAAACAATTAAAATGAATTTAATTTAACTCGCACGGGCACGTGGTGCTTGGCCGTTCAAGTAATGATGTTGAAATATGCATTGCAAATTTCATTTTAATCTTTTATATTATATTAAAATCGGAAAAGTAATTGAATGAAATTTTTTTATTTTTTTAAGAAATGTGTGTATAATTGAATATACGAATTCGTGTTGATATTTAAGACATGTCTTTCAACTATGTATAAAGAGAATGCTTGATTTTATCTTATTCTGCTCGGTTTAATATGTTTATAATTAAGGGATTTTCTTCTTAAAATGTGATACCAAGAAATTTCTACCAAATTCGCTATCTCTAAAGGCTACTATTTTTGTTTTTTATCTAATATTTTTTTGCTTGGTCTTTTGGCATTTTGCATTTACTTTTATATTTGATTCTTCGAAACGATGAAATTAGAAGTTTAATGTTTGCAGATTGAACTTTTTTGGGAAACCTTATTAAGATATTTTTAATATATTGTAAAGCATTACGTGTGCTGTATAAATTCTTGGCATCTTTTAAAAAAATCGGACCTGTTGTAATGATTAAATACTCCATTTTTGCAGAAATTCATTTACTGTTTTTATGGTTTTTTGGGTTTACTTTTGTTTGCACGTTATTTTGTCAAAGAAACTATTATCCAGTATCTAAAGTTTATTCATCAAACAAATCAAAATGTTTGCCTTCTGAAAAAATTAGAGATTTCTATATTAAAAAAAAATATTAACATTTTTTATTTTTGAATATGAGAACTTGCTTAATTTAATAGGTAGTTATCACAAACTGACAGAACTTTTCTCTTACAAAATATCTTCATTTTGATACATTTGATTCTGTATTATGGAGGTCACGTTTCTTATGATAACCTCTATAATAAATTATTTATTAATAAAAAAATCATTAAAATAGAAAATTTTCCAAAAAATAAATTTTTAAATTATCATGGATTGTAAAATGCTCTTTTGTTTCGAAATGTTGGAAACTTCATTCCCCTCTCCCCTATTTGGTTGCTTATTTTTAATTCTATATGTTCTTAAATAAATATTTTATAGCTTTGCTTCGTTTATCGCTCAAATTCAATTCGTGATTTATCAATTTCGTGATTTATCAATTATTATTTCGTGATGATCAATTTCGTGATTTATCTTAATAATCAAGTAAGATCAACAGTTATGTTTTTTTTAAGTAATTTTTTAAAAAAAATCTTGTTTTCTGTTGATAGATGCCCAATTTAGCATAAGAAAGTTAAAAAACAATTAATTTCTTTTGGTTCTTCTTAGTTATTTTTTGTAAGCAAAATTGTTTTTTTTTAACAAATACTTTTATCAAAGAATTAATTTTTTTTTATTTCTCTCAATGTCGATGTATTTTTTAAAAATACATACAGCGTTATTTTATTTTCCAAAAGTTAATTTGATTCTAAATAAATAAACGCACCTGTTACGGATATGTCAGAAAGATAACTCGCCATAATGAATTTATTTTTAAATATATCCAAGATAACACCCGCTTATCGTTTGGACAGATTTGCAATTCTTCCGCTTTCCCGTTTTAAAAACAGAAAGTAGCGCTTAAAGATGTCAAAAATGACAACGAACGAGTCTGCGTAATCTATGTCATTATTTTGCTTCCAATATATCATCTGAATATGAAGAAATGTTTAGATTACTATTTTCTAGTAGACATCTATTTAGTTTGGGAAAAAACAATAAACTTTAAAAATGTTTTTTTTTTTCTGGTCTTAGTCGGCGGCAGCTGATCCGACCACATTACAAGAAAAATGATTCAATTAAAACTAAAAAAAGTTTTTCATTTGCATATTGTTTAAATTTTCTATCGTAGTTTATGGTAATAATTTTGAAATAATGTTAAACAATGAATTAATTTAAATTAAATTAACCTTTATTTTAAAAAAAAACTGTGAACATTGAAATGAGATGCTCAATTTCATCACTTTTCCAAATTTTGCTACTTTTTTCCTCTCTCCCTCCATCTAAAATGCAGTCATAAGATATTGATGCTTTTAAAAATTTGTTAAATTACAGAAGATATCATTAGAAAAAATATTTCCTTTACTTCAATAGGATATAGAAATTTTTATACAATAACTCTTTCAAATATTATTTACATCTTGCTAAAATATTACATTTTTTAATTATTAAATAAATGAAATTTTGAAGGAGAAAAAAAAATAAACTCAGTATTTATTTGCTATATCTGAGGTATATTTGTGTCAATTTGATAAAGCCCTTACAAATTATTCTGCTAATTGCTGGCAAATATTCTAATTTGGTGCTGGAGAAGTTCAAATATGAGGTATTAAATAAATTGGTCCCGCCTCTTTCTCTTACTCTTTTTATTTCTCTCTTCTCACACTTTTTTTTTCTTTTAATTGTTAGCAAAGTAGGATATTTTCTTATTTTTCCCAAATTATTTTTGTTAATACAGATTTTAAAAATAATTATTTTTATTTGATATCTTTACAACTATCATTCTAAACTCTGCAACAGTTAATGAATCATTAAAGTGTGAATTGATACATCTGACTTTACATTATATATATAATTGAAATTATATTAATTTTTTGGTACTTAGCATAGGATTAGAGAAAAAGTGGGACATTATTGTTTAACATATTTTATAAGAATCTAGAAAACAAGCTGACTAAATATTCTATTCTAAAAATATTTTTTAAAAAAACTTTTGAATTGGATTTTTTTAACCCTTAAATGATAATTTAGAAATATCTATTGGTTGCCTAATCTTTACGTGGGTTTTGTTGATTATACTTTTAAACAAAACACGACTAATCATTGTCAGCTTCATTAAGGTAAAAAAAACAGAATTTCCTCTAAATTGTAGTTCGGTTTTGCAGCTATTTGTTGTAACTCTCTATGTCATGTAGCCAATTTTGAACCTTTGAATTACATATTGTGAAATCTGAGGTTGAAAATTATTTGATTTTATTATATAACCAAAACTGTAGAGTAATAGAAAATGCCAAATTATGCTTATAGTCAATTTTTAATAATTTCTCTGATTTTTATGATAAAAATTACATTTCAATCAAATGATTATTTTTCTATCCTTTTTTTTTTCTTTTAAGGTATAATTTTGAATTTTAATTAAAGAAATATGGCATCAGTTTTTATTAAAGAATTACTGACATTTTTCATTTAACATCTAGCAAAAGAATTGTGAAAATAGGGTTTTATTTTTAAAAATTTCATGTACTATTTCATCTAAATGGGTAGATTTTGCTCAGCTCTCTCTCACACACACACGGAATACTTAACTTAATTATCATAAAAATTGTGTAATTTTTTAAAACTTTTAATTTAGATTAAAATGATGTAGATGCATTTCTCTCTCTCAATTTCTTTGCCTTTTCGTTTTACTTATTTGCTATATAAAAATTAATTGCTTAAGGCTTGTGTTTTAATTATGAAAATTATGATAACGTTTCAGAAGGTATTAAAGAAATGATGTTCCTGAAATAGAATCAGTTCCGGATAATACAAAAATAACTGATCAGCTTGTGTATTGTTGTAAGATTAATTTATTGGTTCTATTTTTAGAAGTGCTAAACTTTAAGCTTGTTTTTAATATTTTTAGTCATTGTCCACAAGCCAAACATACAGCTGTTGCAGACACTCCTGAAATTAGAAGGCTTGCAGAAAATACTAAACTACAGAGTAATGTAAGTTGTTTTGAACTGTTTGTAATGTTTGAAATAACTGTTTGGCTTGTTTTTGAATGAAACAAATAGAATTATATGTCTATGTACTTTAAAAAAAAAATTAATTTTGAAATGTTGTTTTATAGGTAAAATATCATGAAGATTTTGAAAAAGCGAAAGGAAAATTCACACAAGTTGCTGATGATCCTGAAACTCTTCGCATTCGCAATACCTCAAAAATTATAAGCAATGTCTCTTACCATGGTGAACTTGAACGGAAGAAGCAAATGGAGCAAAAGCGCCATCTGGTGCTTGATAAGAATGGAGTGGCTGTACCAGTTAATGGTAAATATGTTTTGCATGTTTCCCTTTTTTTAAAAATAGTATTAAATATCTTTTTATTTATTAAATAATATTTTTAAAACTCTTTTTTTTAACTAAAAGAAATTTCCTTCCATCTAAATATATAAAGAAAAATATCATATAATTCTTCCTAAGAATTTTATTATTGACTAACCAACCTTTGGCAACTAGTTGGTTCACTGAAATTAATGGTTGTTAAAATTTTGAATATTTAATATATATTGCATTTTATATTTTTTTTATTTCATCAGCAAACTATTTCTAAGCTTCAGTACTATATTATTAATATTTTAAATAAAAAATTTAAAATTTTTACATATTTTTCTTAATATAGTAAATATACCATTTGTTTTCTTAAAATTTGCTTTGCCAATCATGATTTGTGTTAAATAACTGAAGTTAAATTTTATTATCTTACATGTTTTAGAGGTTTTTTTTTTTTAGTTATTATTGAGATAATTGAAATAATAAATATAAAATTGAAGAGGGGGAAAAAAGCTGCAATTTTAATTTACTTTGATGTTCTTCCAGAATTCTTATGTTTTTTATGATCATTTTTGATAAGTTTAATTTTAATTTAGGGTTTTAGATGTATTTTTTAAATTTTAATATAAGAATAATTTTTGTGCAAAAATATATCTGGGAATTATTACACCATAATTTGTTCACTTTTCAATTAAATTTTTTTTTTAAAGCATCAGGAAGTACATTCCCAACTATCTGAAATATATATAAGCCAAATTTAGTAGGTACCTATAGATCAAATTGTCTAGCCTAGAGAATGTCAACAAACACTTATTTATCTTTATTATAAATAAGGGTAATGTAAGGTATTGGATATCTAAGATAAATGAAAAGTGTTATGGTAATGGCGTATGTAATTTATTAATCTTTGTTTCTTATTTTTATGATGCATAAAATTAATATGTATTTTCATAAATATTGCTAATAAAAACCAACTGAAATTTATTTATAGTTTGCTTAATCAATTCTTATATTTGTTTTATTTGTAGGTGGTGGTGAAATTAGTAGGAGTCCAGAATTGAATGAATATATTCCGCCACAACAGGGTATTTGAAAATTTCTTTTGTTAAGAATTAAATTTAATTATGTTTCTTAAGTTGAATAGTAAAGTCACATTATTCCAATTTCTTTCTAATATTTTTAGTTAAATTATTTCTGTTTATACTCTTAATAATTTTGATTATAACATTTATTAATAAATTAAAACATATTGTTTAGTAATTGAATAATAAATTATTTAATAACCAAAATAGTGTATTAATAATTGATTTTATTGCATTGTATTATAAGTATATGAATACACTGATTCAGTTAATTGTTGATTCACTTACTTATTTTGAAATGTTCTATTGTGCTTGTTTTCGAAATACTCCATTATGCTTGCACTTACTTTTTCTAAATTAGTCAGTTTTTTCTTGCTATGTGATGTTTTTATTGTTTATGTGCTTTATAGAGACTTTTCTATTTGCTATAAGTGAATTTTCTTGCTCTAACTAATTCTGCTTTGGTATTGGGATGCATTTCTTGTTAACCGTGTGTTGTGTTTAATGTGTGTGGTCTAACTCACTCTAGCATCCCAGCCTTTACCTCCTCACTCCCCACCTGGTCGGATCGCTGATTATGTTCCACAAACTGCCCCAGAACATAAAGATTCGCCATATTCTGCCAAACTTACTTCTACTGTCATCTACACCTCTCAGGAAGGTCCAGGTATCTGACTGTGTTTCTGCTTAAGAAACTTTTTTCCCTGTCTTTCATTATTTTGTCACAAGTTCATGCTATATTGAACTTAGTTTATCAAAAGAGTGTCCTGATAGTGAAAGGTAGTGCTCTTGAATTGTTACTTTTTTTTTCTGCTACCTGTAATTTATACAGATGTGTTAATCATTGAGCTGAGGCTTTTATTGCTAAATATTAATTGACTTTTTAAAATGAATTATTCATATTTTGTAAAAATCTTTAGTTATTAAAAAATATACAGATTAGAATATATGTCTCTTCTTTAAAATGCATATATTGAATTTTTAAAAGTCTTTGTAGTAAATAATAGCGTACCGTCTTTTTAACACTCATACTCGTAATATGCTTTTCAAATTATTAGAACGAGATCTGTGAATGATGCTGTTTTCTCTTTTAATATTGGAAAAGCTATAAAAAATGATTAGTTTTTTTAGTTAAAAAATTAACTATCCGATAATTCTGGATTTTTAAAAATATTAATGTCATTGAAGATGAAAGTGATTTGAGTTATAATCTTATTTTTTATTGCAAAATTGAAATATCATATTCTGCTTTGATACATTTAAATATTTAGTACAATCATCTCATGTTAACACATTTGCATAAATCTGAATACAGGTGGAGAAAGCATTGCCATATAACGTTTAATTTATCAGTCCTTGCATGAATTTATATTTTTTGTAACTGCATGTTTCCTGTAGAATGTTGATTGTGCTTTAAACCTTTGTTTGTGTATGTAAATTTTAACTTAATCAAAACTGTATATTAATTTTAGTGATCCTTTTGTAATTACTTTACTTATTATTATACTCAATGTTGATATTATTGTTATATAAATTTTAAGTAAATTGAGCTATAAATTGTGTAAAATTTATAATTCGGGTATTCTGGTTCTTTCTTATTAAATTTGTTTCATGATTGATTAGAAATGTTTCATTGTAATTACTGTAGACCAGTTTTGTTATTTAAAACTTTTATGAATCCTTATATTTTCTTAAATATTTTTTTAATCAAAGCCTTTATTAAGTGATTTTTTTTCTAGAATGTAATCTAGTCTTTAATATTTTATTATGTGTTAATACAAGTATTTTGTTTGAAATATTAGAAAACTGAACAACTATTAATCTCTTAGTTTATAGTTTTAGAAACTACACCAGAATGAGATATTATCATCTTGTTTTAAAATTTGATAAATTGCTCACATTAACTATGCAACATGTTATCAGACTTATTTTATTAAATTTCAAAACTATTTAATTATGTGCTTTAATACTGAAATCAGATGGCAGATACACTTGAATAAAATACACTTACTGCTTTAAATCTTAATAAATATAGAATTATAAATTTCTTCTTCCTTGTGCTTTTTATCATAGAACATGTAACAATGATGAAAAATTCCTATTTTTAGATTAGTTTATTACAGAATTCAGAAGTAGCATTTGAATCAGTTGTCCTTTAATTTAAATTTTTTCTTTATCTTTCTTTTTTACGGTTAATCAATTAAAATAAACTATTTTGTAGAAGTATTGTATTAATTATGACTATTGCTGTATTGGATATGAATTTTAATCATACATATTTGATTTGATTTTTTTTCTCTATTTTTATGAAGACGTAAAAAAATGCATATTTAAAAGACAGAAGAATGATTTTAGTACTGTTTTGTCTTTTCCATTTAAAACATCACATTTCCAAATGCTATTAATTTTGTATTATCTTTTTAAAAGGGTGGCATATTTACAAATCTTTGCAGTCATTTTCACATAATTAGGAACTTTTCTCAACTTGTAAAGACTTTATATTTATATTTTAACATTAAAAGTAATTGAAGATTATAATGAAAAGGAACGGGTTAGCTAATAAGTTTCATTTTTTACTCAAAAATATGTGTCAAATTCGACAATAAATATTTATTTAATGTTGATCTTTGCATTCTCCAGTTTTGAAGTTTATTTTGAAATATTAGTTTGATTTGTTGATCTTGCATGTAATAATTTACCTTAACTGTAGTTTTATCTTCATTTTTGTTAAATATAAATTTTTCTATAGTAAGATTTCTATAAATTGCTATTAAAGACTTGGTTTTTGTAAGGCTATTCTTTTCAAATTGCCCCCCCCCCCCCAAAAAAATGAGACTTGAAAGATCTAATGTTAAAATGTATTCCCAAAAGTCAATAAGAGACAAAAATATTTAGCAATTTCATGACTAAATTTACCAGAAAATATGCAAACAAATACCTGTTACTAGCTTCAATTTTAATTATTTTTGGCATGATTTTTAAGCATGTTTTAGTTATTTATTTTTGTTGATTTTTAGCCTATTGCTTGCTTATTCTTCATTTTACTAGTTGATTTTTTTAATATTTTTGCATGAAAATTATTTTTATTTTTGCTTACTATTTCTTAGTTTATTTTATTTTTTGGCACTACTCTTTATTTAGTTCAACAGCCATCTCGTAAAATTGGTTCAATCGCAGATTATGATCCATTGAATGAAAATTATGGTTCTTTGGCAACAGGTTATCGAACTGGAATGCCACCACCCCAAGATGTTTCAAATATGTACAGAGGTGGGTACAGAGTGACAACTTTCAAAAAATTGTAAATAGGTCTTGTACATTCTGGGGTCTGGTTTTCTCAGATTCAAATAAGGTCTTATTTCCAAATTTATCTAATATTATAAAAAAATAGATTAAGAATAATAATTGGTAATAAAGTTGTCTAAATTATATATGACTAAATAATTTTCTTTTTGCAACTCATCCAGAAAATTAAAAATGATCTTATGTTTTCTTTCTTTTTTTTCTTTTTTTCAATGCTCACCATATTACAGTAGCAGCGCAGAAATGTAAGTATTTGAATAACTGATCCTTCCATAAATCATAATAATGATTTGTGGGAGGATTTAGTTAGTAAATTTATATTTTTTCTGTATCTAAACTTGATTTGATACCTTCGGAACAAAAATGCCTTTTTATCTGATGCTGGTCTTTTACTCATGCATCATTTATTTTTTTAAATGTTACTTCCTTGTAAAATAATTTTTCAAAGTTTTCTTTAAATCTGAAGTTTTAACGTTTCTTTAATTGAAAATATTATATTACATTTCAACCTTTTTCCTTTCTGCTCAAGACCACAAGTAATTTTAATTTGTAGACTTGCATAACAGAAATTTACCGTTGAGTGAAATATTGTTTTCAAATCTTGCATTTACTAGAATAAGGAAGCTTCATTATGGCATTATCTGCATAAATAGTAAAATTTTGCTGTGTTTTATTTTAATAAAATAAAGAGTGAAATTGAACTACATATCACAAATTTAGAGTTTAAAAATAACTAAATTCATATACGTTGATCTAAATTTTTAAATTAGACTATCAAATTTAAAAATCAATAATCTAATTTGTTTATTGAATGTGAGACCTCTCATAACTAGCATAATTTGTTCCAAAATCTTATTTGTAATTTGAAACTCATTAAATAATTTTAAAAATCCATAGTAATCAAAGTGAAATAGAACGATGCATTCCACTGCAGGGGGGGGGGGACTATTTGCAATTTATTATTTATAATGTATCCTATGTTTTACAAGAAATTTTTTATGACATCTTTCTTTAATATTTCATCTTCCTTTCCTATGAGTCAACATTTGAAAAAAAATGAAATACTTTATTTTTAAATAGCTTTTAATGCACATAGCTATTGCCTTTAAGATGAGATATATAATTTTATAGGCTGTCTACTTATTACATATAGGCATTTATCTATATGAATATGCATTCTGTAAGCTTTTAACTAAAGGGCGACATTTTTTAACATATGATGCAATAATTTCCCATGTTTTCTGCATATATTCCTCATTGCATTATTTTTTCTTTGCTGAAGATTTACTTCTTTCTGTTTCGGCCAAAACTCATTCACAATTTATTGCTGATGCATAGAATTTGGCTCCACAAGCTCTTCAGTAGCTCTAGATAGGTTTTTTTGTCACATAAATGCTATCCAAATAAATTGAGTAATTTTTGTATTTTAATTATCTTTAAAAGCAACAGGCTCAATATAGATTGTATGACATAAAAATATGCAGTTTGCTTTTATTTTTATATGTGATCTGAATCCATGACACTTTCGTAAAATACCACAATAATATACTTTACTATCAAATTAAATGCAAAATATTTGACTTACTTTAATTGCTGAAATTTGTTACTTTTAGATTAAAAAATGATAATGAAAGGAAAATCAAATCTTATATATGCATTAGTACTGTCAAGAAGCCTTTTATTATTGATGCAAATACTTTGAATTATATATATATATATATATATATATATATATATATATATATATATATAATCCTAAATTAAATGCTTTTCTTTTAATGTGTGGAAATATATATGTTTGGCTTTATGTATGTTTTATTTTTTCATTCTAGCCCAAGAGCCAGTTCCTAGTGTTCCAAAAGCTACTGGAGTAAGTATTATGCATAACATTTTATTAAAGGCTGTATCATGTAGTTTGAATAAATAAAATGAAAATAAATTAGGTTTTCTCAAAGAATCATATATATTTTTTCTATTATATATTGATTGTCAAATTAGCTTGCATAAATAATTGAAATGATTAATATTGCTGCTAATTAAAATGATTCATCATTTTTTATACAGATCCAATCTCTTTGTTCCATTCTCAATTAGAAACATTTATTATGTGATGACAAAAAGTATGATTAAATTCATTGCTCTCACAACCTTTATTCATATTTCAAATAAGGTTTTTGAATGTTTAATTTGATCAGATAAGTGTAGTGGAAAATTTTAGGTAAATCAATTTAATATTTTTATGAAAATGATAAGATATAAGATTTTTAAAAAACTATTTTGTAAGAGTTAGTGAATTACTAACTTGACTAATTTTAATTTATAATATTTGCTAAATTTGTTTAGCTTTGAAGGATTGCAATTATCAAATATAAATTTAAATTTGCAAACAAATTGAAGTTATAACAATATTATTTAAAATAATTAATATTTTGACATGATTATATATATATATATATATATATATATATATATATATATAGTGACTTGGTATTGATATTGGAATTAATCTACCTTGTTCGTAAAAACAAAAACTATTTTATGATAAAATATAAGTAATTAGAAATTGTATCAATATAGCATATAAAATGTTAACTTTATCTACAAAATTATTCTTCAAAAGTTCATTGCAATCAAATGTTGTGTTTGAAAGCACTATTACTTTGTCCCGTCAATAAATATGTGAGATGTCTTCAAAGTTTGTTCTTATTATTTTAATTTCAAAAGCTGGAGAAAAAAATATTATTGAAAGCCTTCATAAATAACTTTTCACATATATAAACTTAAATTGCAGTGGTAAATCAATAAAACATTTGTTGTTTTGATTTGATTCTGATGGTCATGACCTTGTTTCCCAAAATAATATTCCTACTGATTTCATTATTATTTCAAGTAGTTTCCTTACAAAAAAAATTCTATTGATAATTAGGGCGACATGTGGCATTCATTCTTGTTAAATGAATCAGTAGTTTCTTTCACATGGTCTCTGCAAAATTGCTGTACTGTAGATTTTATTAGTGTTTAATTGCAATTAATAATGTATTTATTAAAATATAATATTTAAATTCATCAGTAATTTCTAGGAATACATTTTAGAGTTTTTAATCTTCTGGAAATTGAATGGTGTGTTTGGAAAACTCATTGAAGCGCTAAATTTTAACTTTGTGCTGATTTGTTGCTGTACAATCATAGTTACTAACTGAAATCATTTCTGCTGCAATGTTAACAAAGGGAAGACAATCTTGTCGATTTCAAAAATGTTAAAAATCAGGGTGCCCAGTCAATAGGGATAAATGAAAAATTCTAAGGAACGAGGAAAAGCCAAGGAAATTTATTCTAAATTTGGACTTTTTATTTTTATCATAGTCAGCATTTAGCTGGGTTTTTTTCCATATGAAGAATGAAATCATAACAAATTAGACATTTGAGGATCTATAGCAATTTAATCATTTACTTAGTCAAAAATGGAATTGTATTTCTGTTCTCAAGGCGTTTCTATTTAAATGAATGATTACCTGAAATTTTGGCAGCATTTTTATTCTTAGCATTGTAAGTGCCTTCAATTCTGAAGTAAACATATCTAGTTTATGACGAATTCTGCACCTGATATGTCAATTTTGGAACATCTAACTTATTCATTACTTATATTCTGTATTGTACACATTTATATTATTTAAAATGACTCTTCAACTATGATTACTTACAATATTTATGATACAATGTAATACAAGGGAATTATTTGTTAATTCATCAATTTTAATTAGCGTTCATGCTCTTTGTGAAAGCAATTTTAAAACAATAAATTGTATTTATTAATATTCAGAATTGCAATAAATAAGAAAAGAATGTGAAATTAATCCCCTCAATTTATTGCATGCATTATAATTTTCCTGAAAGTACTTATTTGTATGTATATTTCAGAATATCAGATTTTGAAATATTAATGCTATAAGTAATGAAAATACCTGTACTTTTGATTTACTCTTTGGTAAATGTAAAATAAGGCCCAGCTCATAACTGTAACACTTTTCTCCTATTATGAGCATTTTTTTTAATGGAGAGGGGGGGATTGATCATTTCAAAGTTTGTTATTCTACATATTAAAATTCCGTCTATATTACCCAGAATGATTCTGAAATCCAACTACTTCTAAAGACCATGAAGTATTTCAGTTTTTTTTTATATGAGATAATTACCAATTTTACTTGCATATCTCTATTCAAACAATAATAATATTATCCACTTTGAAAAAAGTTTAACTTTTTTCACTAAGAAAAAAATCATTAATTTGTTTAAAATTTTAAAATAAATAGCAACAAACCTGAAGGATTAGCAAATATATAAGAAGAAATAAAGGATAATTAATGATAAATGAAAAAATAAATACTTGTATATCTGCAAATTCAAAAATAGCATCCTTGCATTCAAATTAATTTTAACTCGTGTTTTCATGACCTTCTTCTCTTCAAGCAGAATTCTCTTAATTTTTATGAACAAGAATAAAGGTGGTAAAAAATAGAATTAAAAACATTTATTTTGCAATCAGCATTTAATTAAAAAATATATTTTCTTAAAGTAATATATTTGTTAAAGCTTACTGAAATCGAATCAAACTATTAGTATTGATAAGTAATTTAAGTATCAAAATTAATAGAAAAATTACAAAATTGATCAAATGCATCACTGTTGTAATAAAATATAAGTTGAAGCCCCTACATAAGTAATGTATAAGGTACCATTGTTATTCTTGAAAAAATAATATACTGAATTACGAACAGCAGATCTTTTATAGACGACATGTTATCCTCAATTATTGCAAGTCTGCCTTCTTCCTTTAAATGGCTTTTAGTGTCACAAGGGCTACATATTTGTGTTTATGGTTCTTTTAATTTCATTTCAATTAAAAGATATTTTTAGAAAAAATATGGACTAAATAAATAGGAAAAATACTAAATGTCTGACCTTTATATTTCTAGCACACTTTCAAAGCCATGTATGATTACGTTGCACAGGATTCTGATGAAGTAAGCTTTTTGGATGGAGACTTGATTATTAATTGCAATCCTATAGATGATGGTTGGATGACAGGGACAGTGCAGAGAACCGGACAAACTGGAATGTTGCCTGCCAATTATGTTGAGAGAGTAAATTGATAACTTGTGTTGTGCTTTATGTGTTAATTGAATGATTTGTGACAAGTTTTAAAACAAATACTTAGAAAAGGAAAAAAAATTGGCTCATATGTGCTCAATGATGGAGGAAAAACTACACTGACTTTTGAAATTTATCTCAATTTGTTTGTTTTTTTACTTGTAGATCTATGAAAAAAGAAACATTAAAAAAGAATATATAACAGTCAAAGTAGACTAAACTCCCAGAATCTCAAGACTTTGTACTAATCTATATTGTAATGTATAATGCCAATTGATAGTTACTAATTTTTCGGTTTTCCAATCCTCAAATGGTGCATGGGAACTTCTTAATGCAATAACAGTTATACATATAGAATAATTGCATAAGTATGTAAAATCCACTAAGGTGCTCATGTACTGAAATTAACTTAAAATTCTGCACTTTATAATTAAGTTTGCTAAATATAATTTTTTCCAATTGTGTGCTTTTGAAAAATCTGGCGATTGAAGTGACAGGTTTGTGTACTATTTGTCTCGCTTTGCATTTCGAGTTATACTTAAACATAACTGTTTTCCAGCAGTCATGAACTTGCCTTTGTGTTTTTTATGTACTGGGGTTACTATTTTCTATTTTACTTATGTTTTTCTTACTTTTTCAGATGAGTTTATTGAGCCAAAATGATACATTCTGAGCTTTTTTTTAAAAAAAACGTTTGTAAAGATAAGCAATTTTTAGGGAGCCATATTTGTAATGGTTTCAGAACTGCCAATGTTTGTTTGTTTAAGGCAGGAAGAAATTTGATTCCTTTTTATATATGTGTATAAATATATATAAATATCTTTATATAGTTGTTATAACAAATTCTTTTGTAAGTAATGCTTTAATGTTGGTGTGATTTTACAATGAAACGAGAGACTTGTCTTTGCTGACAGTTCTGCACCAATCAGATTTTATTTTTTCCTCTGTATTATTTTTGTCTGTAATTACTTATGCTTTGTGTTTTTCGTAAAATACAATCTTTGTTACTTTTTATGAATTGCTTTAAGCATTTATTGCTTTATTTTAATGTTTGTTTGTTTAATGTGTTATGTAGTACAATCTCTTCCTGTACTTCAGGCTGTCAAAAACCCTTCAAATAAAATGCTTCCTCAATCATTTATTGTGTATTTTTTATTATATATTAGCCACTATTGAAGTCCATTTAGTCGTCATAATTAAAGGTTGTTGAAAATTTTGTTTTAATATTTTTTGTAACCTTAGTCTACAAGGCTTCAACAAAATATTTATGACCATATACTTCTAATTTTGATTTTTAATACATACAATTCATATTGTTTTATATACATTGCATTATTCTATTCATTATGTGTTACTTTTGCTCTTTTTTAAACTCTCTATTTATATTCTTACATGTACAAATATACCACAGAAATAAGCAGCAATGTTTTAATAGCCTACACTTAGAAAAATTTTCATTATTGTTTAGTTTTAAAATCAAACTTTAGTTGTATCTATAACAAAATTTCAAAAATTCTATTAAAACATAAAAATTATACTTTGACACTGAAACTGACTCAGCATGGAAAAATAATTCATATCTTTATATTTTAGTCATCGACAAACAAAACAAAACAGGAGGGATTGTTGATACCAGCAATGAAAATTATTTGGGTTTTACTTTAGTATTAAAATATATTACTATAAAATATGTTTTTTAAATAACATAAAATTCAGTTTCAAAATTTATTGCTGTGGAAGACCAAAATTTTGCTTATTTCTAATTAATCAACAAAAATCATGCTGTTGTACATTCCCACCTTCTAAAGCATGTATGTGCCAATCCTGACCACTCTAGGTAAATAGTCTAGTCTACAGAATGCCAACATACACTTTTATTATTAAAATTATGGCTTCATGCTTGTTTGCGGGGAATAATATGAATCATCCTTACTGGAAGAAATGTTCTAATCACTTTATTTTCCTATAGAGTATTATACCTTTTCTGTCTTGCTTTAAAAATAACTACCTAACCTTTTTTACAGCCTTTTCTTTCTATCATATTGTTGGAACAACAGAATATTATTTTGTTCACTGTTTGTAAATCTTTATTTTAAATTCACACAGTTTGTTCAAGTTGATTTTAAAAACCTCTTGATTTTAAAAACTGAAATTAATATATATATTTATATTTTATATGATTATTAATTTCCAGTACTATGAGGCATTTTTTTTAGTTGTTAATTTAATAACATACTTGTAAAAAAGAAAAAAAAAATTGAACACATTTAGATATTTATAGAGTCATTAATAATGTTTGCATTTATCTTTATTAACTTATAAAATAAACTAAGTTATATTCCCTTGATGTAAAATTCATCATACTTTAAGGCATTCATGTTGGATTCATTTGGCCTCACATCCAGTAAAAAATTTAGTTTTTAACTTTTTAGTCATTTTGCCTAACTTGAGGAGAAAAAAAAAACATCAAGCTCCAGATTATAAGACTTAAAAATTTAGATGTTTTATGCACTTTTATTTCTTTTAAAATTATTCTGGAAATTGAGATTGTTAAAAATTATTTACTCAAAAGGCATTTCCCCTTTTTTTAAAGTTACATTTCTTATTTTTAAGTGTATGCAATAATTCTAAACAGTTTTTTTAATTAAAAAATATTAACTGAATATTCCCTTGAAAATTATCGATCAATTATTTTATCTTATGGATATGTATATCTTATGATTGAAAAACACCCTGAGGAACTTAGATTTGACAACTGTGATGTCATTTTGAATGCATTCGGATCTTGTACATATTTTCTTTCACTTTATGATTGGAATAAAACTCATTTTAAATAATTGAAAATAATTGTCATAAGTGTATATTTCAAATTTGCTTTTACTTATGTGTTTTATTCTATTAAGCTATGTTTATTTTTCTCTTAACCAAATAAATAATTGCTAACTTTTTTTTCAGTTGCGAAAGTTTATTTTTTGCTAACAATCAAAAATTGTTACAGTGATATTGTTTTAGTTGCAACTAATCCAAGAAATGTGAAATGTGTCATTACTCTTATAGTCAATTTTAAAATAAGTATGTTATAACTTATACCAGGATTTTTATGATGGGAAATGAAACATCCTTGATAATGAAAGCATAGATGGTGTATAGACTGAAAAATATTTTTTATTTAAAAAAATGCATGTTATGATTTTGAATCACTAAATTTTTTTCTGTATTATTTTGATATAAAGATTTACTATGTACTTAAATAACTGGAAAATTTAGTGAAATTCTTTTCATTATCCAAGATTTCCCTGATAGCAGCTTAACTTTATCTAAAAAAGGGATTCTCAGTCAGAAAAATAATTTTTTTTTCGTGTTTCTTCAAATCTATTAATATACTTACTTTAATTTATATTCTAATGTTAGTAAGTTCAATGGGAATTTTGCCTAAATTTGATTTCAGATCAATTGTTTAGATAACATGTTTGATTCTGTCAAATTATCTAACATTCACATCATGCTATTATATCTTTCTTGAATTTTGTTAATTATATACTTGAAACTTTCTGATGGAGGCATTCCAGCATTACCATAGTGCTGTTAAAAAGTAAACATTCATTGTTTATATCTTCTTTCATGAAATTCTAATATTACTTTTTTATTTGTTTTTTGAACTACATAGCTAGAATATTTTTTCTTTAGCTTTCAACAATGGAATAATATTTCATGAAATAATGAACATGGTTTGAATTTTAGGGCAGCAATGTATTAAGTCTACTTCTAGAAATTAATGAAAAAATATTTTTTAAATAGCTCTAATTCAGTGAAAATTTGCATGACTAATAATTTGGCATAATTAAAAATGCAATTTTGAAATTATGTAAATTTATTTTTCTCCCGTAATATTTTTGACTGCATTGGTTTAAAAAAAACATTCACATTTTATTTCATTTTGAATTACATTTAAAAAAGGGGATTGGGATGGTTATTTCTACCCTCCAAATTATACATGTACCTAGTTTGGTAACTCTGAGTCAAACAACCTTTCCTGTAGACCACCAATACACCTACTTTATTTATTATTAATATTTTTTTATTTGTATCGGAATGTCTGATTGATCATACTTGCTTTAGTTGCTGACAAAGATAAATATAAAAACAACAGTTCTTAGAGGAGGATTAGGTATTATGTAGATAAAACAATGCATTAGTATCACATTTTAAAGACAAATTCGATAATGGGCGAAAAAATATTGTGCTGGAATGTTATTACACTTCTTAAACCACTCCAAATAGAAACCTGGCAATTATTAATGATATCCGGAGAAGGTAAATCATTTTGTGAAATATCACAACGAATCTTACAGTACTTACTATACTGTAATTGTTTTAAAATATGGACGCTTATCACATTAAAAAATTAAATTATTTCTAAATTGTATTTATTTTTTAATCTATAGTATTTTTTAAAAAATTTTAGAAATGATTAAAGATGTAACTTTTTATTAACTGAAAAATACTAAAAAGTTTTCTTGCCTGATGTAATTTCAAATCCACAGTAACCTTTAATTTTTCTACTGAATATATATATTTTTTTCAGTCTGCAAAATTTAGATGTCTAAAAAATGCATTTAAATGTCTCTTTTGTCGTTTCAATGCTGGTTAACAATAAATTTTCAATATAGATATATTTAATGTTGTGTGATATTTAATTTCATTTAATTGTATTGAAAGGAAGAATAATAAATTGTATATAAAACAGAAAAATTAATTAAACATGTGGTCACTTTGCTACGTATCGTTCACTACACATACATATATATATATATATTATACTTTCTTTTATACAGAAATATTTTCTGTATATATTAAGAGAAAACTTTGGCTGAAACCAGATGCAATGAAATGTGCATCGTTTGTTTTACCAGAAATATGAATCAAATTAAGTCACCTTTATTCTAATAATGTACATTATTGAGAAATCGCAGTATGATCATCCGAATCAGTAGAAACGTTCAGATGAATATCGATTATGAAATGAAATAATAGATATCTTAAATATTTGATGTATAATTGAAATTTTCCTTTTTAGTTTACTAGAATAGATTTTTAATTTCGTTAAAACAGTTTTGGATCCGACTCCAATGTTTAGTTACTTTGATCTGAAAAGAGTAGAAATGGGCTGTTCCATTCAGCCACTTTAAAGGTTTTATCATATTTATAATATTGTGACCATTGCAAACTACCTGAAAACAAATTTTCAATAAGAGGATTTCTGATTGACAGAAAAGTTCAAATCTTTGAAAAACTAATTAATGTTGCTATGAACAAATAACTAAAAATAATAAATAATTTTAACAAAACCATTTTTGTTTACATTATACCATTTTTCTTCTCTACCTTCCCCCTTCATTGTAAAATGGTCTGAATACATTTAGCTTTCAGCTCAATATTTGATATTTGCACGATATTTATAGAATTCCAATGTTTTTTCTGCTAATTAGTAAAAATGTTATAGCTAATTAAGTAAGGAAGTAATTGCACAGTTCAGGCTAGGACGGTTTTTCTGCAACTCCCAGGTATTCGAACCTATATATAATGATGTCTAGTTAATAAGATCCAGTTAAGAGTAATGGGAAATCAGTTATTCTTCACTTTAAGAAAACAAATAAAGTGGACTGGATTTGGTATTTTATTTGTTTTGATATCTCTAAATAAATTCCAAAACAGCTTAACATGGTCGCTATTCAAGCTTGATTTTTGGACCATCTTAATTAGATTCCTCTTTCTTTGTTAACTTTTAATTGTAGTATAGAAGCGATAATCTAATGAGATAGATGGTTCGGTATTATTTTGTAGGGTTATGAAGTGTATGCGAGTCATGTGGAATGAACATGTAAAGCATCAACGGTACTAGACAATTCCTTATAATATTTAATTAACTACCATTCGGTAGTATAAAATATGCTTACGATTGATCAATCATGACATATGTTCACAAAATGGCTCGCCTGAATTTTAATTTTGACATAAGTCTTTGCACACCATAAGCTATGTTAAGACTTGAATGCTCGCTTTTTGCCTTATTCACTAAAAATGAAAACCTTATTTTTTTTTTTTTGATCGATACGTTATTTTGCAATCCAAATCTTATCAGGGCTCAAAGTATAAGGAAATTAAACTATTCGGGAAGCACATTCTGTTGAATAATATTGTGCGATAATGTATGATTAGCAATATTGCGAATATTTTACAATATTTGTGTACTACTCGGGTACTAGTAAAGAATCGTGTAATTTTGTTGGTTATGGCAAGTTGTAAGACAAGTTTATTTGGATTATAATACGGCGTAATGGTCATCAACTGGTTATCACATATTAGACGGCAAAGAAAAATAAATAATGATTTGGGTTTCGAGATCAATGAATTAATTCGTAAAGTAAGTTTTGCTAATCTGAATTCATTTTAACCAGATAGCACAGCCTGTTGCACAGTATTGTATAATATTGTGAGATATTATATGATAAACATTATTCCACAATATTAAACAATATTGCGAATATTAATCAAAGCCATACAATATTGCACAATATTTGTGTGCTACTAGGGTAGGGAAAGGATTGGCGTCAATAAGATTTAAAAACTTCTTCCTCTTAATTTATTAGATTCAATGCAGTTGTAGATTTTGATGTATCCTCCCAGTAGATTACAAAAATATAGCGGATCATGCATCCCGTTGAAAAATATCGATAATAATTATGCAGCTTCTTTTGCTGTATGAAATAGAATCTCACTTTTACTACAGAATATGCTTTAGAAGTACTTGCATCAGTTTGCTGTATTTCCAAGGAAATTTATTCAGGTTCAATTAATATACTCACCCATTTTCATACATGGAAAAAAAATTGGGAAAATAAATTTTTGGAAATAAATTAAATCGTCAGACATCATAAGAATTACTTCTAGTATGATTGTTCTGAGAAAAAAAACCCACATGAACAATTACTTAAAAAATATAAAATACTATTTAATTCAAAAGTTAGAGATTTTTATTCTGATTAGCCTATTACTGTTTTAATATGCACACAGGGATTCTTTTGCGCTTAAAAAAACGTATAAGTGAATTTAAAAATCGCCCAGAAAAAGCTCAGCTCCTCTTCTCATTTAGCAATTTTCAGATTGTCACTGGAGATCAGTGAACTTAGAAAGAAGAAAAGTATTGGGATTTATAGCAACAATGACTGTTATCCCTTAGATCCTTAAAAAAGCTTACAATCTTCTGATTTACAATTAGAACCAATTAAACAAACATTTTCCAAACAAAAAAGTGTTTTTTTATTACTTACTGAAAATGACTCCTCCTTAATAAAGAGAATTCTTCCAATGAAAATTTATTTAAAGATATCTATTTAACATTCTTGTTCAAAATTGGATTGTGCTTTATGGTTAGAGATAGAAAGTGAGTAATTTGTCTAGATAATCTGTAAAGATTGAGCATGAATAAAAGTTAACGATCACAAAATATTAATTTTTAAAAAAAAGATCCGAAGACTTTACAGATGTAAAATCAATATTTAACTCAGACAGACAAATTGAATTTGGTTATTCCAACCTGAAAATTTATATTTTGAAACGTTTTTTGTATTGCAATTGTAAAATATATTCAAATCCGTAATTTGTTTTAAATATATATTTATAATTATTTCAATTTCGTCAAAGAAATGCATTAAAAAAATAAATATTTTATGTTTGTCAAAATAGGAAATCAAATTTTTCAGATGATATATGTCATAAGTTATTAAAAAAATATTCTCTTAACATCATCAGCTGATCTTATAAAAACTTTTTTTATTCTGTTCCTCTCTACTTTCGTTTTTCTTTCTATATCAACTCGTCGTCTGCTCCTCTACTCGCTAGAGCGCGCAGTATAATGAGTCTTGTCAAAATGGTGACTCGGGTGAAATGGAAGGGAGTTGATGTGTTGCTATTAATAAATTTATCATTATTATTTTTATTTGCCCAAGGTTATGAGCATCCAAAAATTTGTTCTCATAAGTACCCTCAACCACACGAGGTAAGTTATTTTTATTTATTCGTGGTTTTTCCGGTTATCAAAAGCACGTTGTTTACATTGCATCGGATACATTCTCAACACTCAGGATCGCCAATCTGTCAGTGCTGTAAACAAAACCAAAATGCGCGTTCGAAAGGCACTGCATTTTGAATTTTTCTTATGTTAAAGCGTCTGAATTTTTTGATTAAACTATGAATATATTGATTGCAGATGTAGCTAAATTTTTTGTTGTAACTTTATTCATAAAAAATCAAAAACTTTTCAATAAATGCTGTTTACGTAAAGAAAACTTCTTTCTCCAATATAAAAAAAATGTTGAACTGTTATAAAAATTTATTACCAAGTATTCATTTAAAAAATTGATTGATTCAATCAGAAAATTTAATTATTTGACATAACTAAAGATAAAAAGGTTATATTTAATTTTATTATTGTTTTGAGCATTAAATTGTAATAAATGGTAAATATTTTTAATTGAATAAATAAATATATATTTTGGACTTATTTCAAGTGCTAGAATTCTTAGGAATGTAATTTTTAAAAACTTTCAAAAGTTAATAGTGATTATGAAATAGATTAGTAAATAATATAATTTTTATATTCTATAATGGTACAAATTTTTAACACTATGCAATTTTTAACAGGTAAATAACTTTTATAAAAGATTTAGTAGCTCATTTTGTAATATTTAAATTGGTATGCTATTGATATTTAATTTATTAGAACAAATTAGAGGTACCATTATTAAAATATTTTTTTTTTCATTTGTTTTTTATGATATTTGTGAATGTTTATGTGTATCCAAATGCATTTTTTCACCACTCGTATTTTGTTGTAATTGCTTTTTCACTATCTTTTAGGAGTTAAGGTTTTAAAAACTTTTTTTTGGAATTAATTATGAGTTGGATGCAGATAAACTATTAATATGTATTTTTCATATTGTATAATGGTTAAATTTCTGACACTCTATAATTCTTAGCATCTAAACAAGATTTTCTTGCTTGAATTGTAATACTAAAATTGATATAATTTCTATGAACGAAGTGAAATTAATTTATTAGTCTTAGAGAAACAAAGTTTTAAAAGAAAATATCTTTCCCCCCATTGCTACTTTTAAATTAAAGCTTCTAAATCTTTGTATGCATCGAAAAATTATTATTTATATCTCATGTAACTACTTTTCAACTGTCTTAGAGTATAGTACTGGATAGCTGTTGTAGCTCAGTATTTAAAAGTTAATAGTAGTGCTCAAATCAAAATGTCATCACATTAAATGTACACATAATATGGAGAATTCGAAAGGAAGGAATGACGGTGTACTACCCAGTGTATACTCCAGAAACAAAGTTATTAGCTTTTGCTGCGGAGAATTTGAGACCATGTTTAGGATTTGTTAATTAATCATGAATTGTTTTTAGAGATATTTTTAAAGTAGAAAATGAGTTGTGAGATTTTACAACTAAAATTGTATTTATGCATGATGAAAACAATCAGTTGCTGCTAAACAAAACATTATCAGCTTTAGACATGAATTTTTTTTTATGGGTGTTTTTGTTTATAAAAAAATTGGAATATTAATCCAGATATATCTATTTGAAATATGCTATTTTTTGTGTTTGACTATCTGTAAAATAATAAACAAAAATAGAATAAAATATAGATATAAACTTTTTTCCCCCAGAGAGTTTTATCTCTTTATATTACTTTCAGATTTCAAATTATTATGCAATAGATTTAAAAATGTTATTTTGTAATTTTTTAAAAAATTAATCCTACGCTTCTTGATTCTTTATATATTCTGTATGTATATTAAAATACAAAAGTTGAATAAGAAAACTTTGATTTAAAAAAATATGTTTTGTTTGTTTTAATCTATTTTAATTTTTCATTGCATTAATTTGGCATAATGAATTTTCTCTGTAATTTTCATTCTAATTGGTATTGTTTCGTTATACCTTTCTTGTTGTCATAATGAGTAATTGGTGATATCAATAAGACAAGTAAATTGTTATTTAAAATTAACAAATCTGATCTTTTTTCGTATTCTAATTACTCTTTTAAAAGTGAAATTAATGATACAATTTTTAAAACCATAATTTAAATCATTGTTGCTCTTAATTTAGCTTATAAACTAATAGATAATATAAGTGGTTGGATATTATTTATGTTAAAAGTTCAATTCAGTTGAGTTGCATAAATGCAAACAAAAACTACACAGCATATAAAGGAGTAATGTTTGATTGTATTTATTTTTATTTTATGTAACAAAGAGCACAGATCTCAAGATGAAATATAGTGTTATTGGTTCTAATATATAAAATAAGTGATTTTTTTTTGAAATCTTATAAAAATTCGATTGCATTTTTATTACATGTTGTAGAATAACTATTGATTGCAATGTAACAAATGTTGCTCTGGTAAAAACACAGTATTACTATTTTCTAGATATGTAACATAATTCAGCTTCAACCAGGCAACTAAGCTAGATACGTTTGGATCTATTTCTATCTTATATAGAAATTTAATAATATGACTAGAAAACAATGATTTAAAAAATGTGGTTCATTTGTATTGTAGTAAGTCCAAATAAGATGAGATGAGAGAAAAAAAATTCAGAAACTGGAACTACATTCAGTGTTTTGCTAGTATATGGATAGGGAATTTTCTGTAATTCATGATTTTTATCAAATATATTCCCTCCTCACCCTGTCAAATTTTTTTTTATTGAACAATTCATTTTAATGTGAAGTGTATACATTTTTGTTAAATTATGAGTAATGCATTGATATTAATAATAATAATAAAGGATTGGGAAATGAATGATTTTTGTTTTTAATAAATTTTAAAACTAAAGTTGACCAATTCTAAAATTAATAAAAATTTATTTTTAGTATATTTTGTATAATATTATAATTTCATGCTTGTATGTGTACCAGTAGCATAGCTGTATTTGCATAGGTATAAATCAGATTGTGTATTTGGGGATATTCTATATCCAAATCTGTAGTTTTTGTCCTGTTTTAATGGAATTTGTTATATATTCTCTCCAAAACAAAGCAAAAGAAAAATCCCTGTCAAATTTTCAAAATTTTAATTAAAAGTATTAATTAATCGAGCAATTTGTTCTGTATTTTATACTATAGTTCTATAAAAATAAATATGACAAAAAAGAATTCTGTACCATTTTTATTTTAAAAAATAACCCTTTTTTATGTTACCAGTTTCAGTATCGTACAACTTTTTCTCTAATTTTAACATTTAAAATTTTTTAAATGATATATTTTAATTGTTATTATGAAATACAAATCAATTTTGTTTTGTCAAATTGAGAGTTTTTACCAGTGATGAACTGAATTTTTTTTCTTTTGGTCTCTTACTGAAAACTCTAAAAAGGGCAAAGGTGGCCTAGTGGTAAGAACTCTGCTGGTCAGCCATAAGGTTTCGGTTCGAGATCCGATTCCAGCGAAGAACTGTCGTGTAAGAGGGACTGTTGCACGTTAAATCTGTCAAGATCAAACGTCCTCCCGCTAATGTTGTGTGGAGAGGGGAATGACAGCTCAGATGTCGCTCTCGTCATCTGACCGTGGTTCAAAATTATGAGATCCGGCCTATGATAGTTTTACAACGGGACGTTAATATAACTTAACTAAACAGAAAGCACTAAAAACATCGATTTGAACTTTTATTTTGGACTGTTACAGTTTGTATTTGTGTTTGCAGCAATCTGCGGTAGATCGATTCCTTTGTGGTGATTGCAATATAAGCCAATTAATATCCTTCAAGCTGATGGGTCCCTTTTGCTCGATCGGTATGATACCCGGCTACTAACTACAATATTGGGAATTCGGGCCTAGCGCTATTCGCTAATCACTTAAACCTTCAACTTCAAAACTTTCCGCAACATTGAATCACCAGATGAACGTTAAGATAAATGCAATCGATAGTATTCGCATACTGGACAAGAAAACAAATATTTCGGATAAACAAGCTGATTGTCAAGGTCTGTATAGGTGTTGTTTATATACCAGTAGCTCTGTTTACTATCTTCCATAACAATTTGATATTAAAAAGATTGAACAATAGATTAAAAGATAGAACAATAGAACTAAAGATTGAATAACGTACTATTTTAAGAATTTCTATTCTGTAATATGTACTTTATCTGTAAACAAAATGAAAAATCCAAGTAGAAATATTACGAAATAAAATAAAATGAAAAGCGAAAGTAAATAAAGAAGGAAACAAAATACAGCAGAAAGTAGAATGTGTGTGTGTGTGTGTGTGTGTGTGTGTGTGTGTGTGTTAAATGTTCTTCCTTCACACAAATAGGAGAGGAAATCTTTAAATTATATCTTTCTTCACTTTCTTGTTTGTATGACAAAATAAGACGGGGAAAACGATTTTCAGAAAGTGTTGAGTTTATTTACATTCCCGAGATAAATTTTACTCACATGGTGTCGAACGAGTATTTATTTTCAGCATATGACAACTATACGGTACTGCTGTTTATCGTTGAACAATTAAAAGCTATGGGAATTAGATTAAAAAGCATTGAAAAGACATAATTCCTTGCAACTTGGAAGGGCTTTTAAAATTGAACTAAAAGCTAATTTCTATTAGTACACGAGAGATTTTGTTTATTTTAGTGCCAATATATCCTTTCTGTCTCCATTCTCTCTCTCTCTCTCTCTCTCTTTTTTCAAATTAAAGATATGATTTTTAAATTTTTACGCTTAATTCTTTTCTAAAAGTAGCATTTGAGTGATTATTGATGAATTGAAGATCTTGTTCCTGAGCTTTATATCTCCAATAACTTAAAACTAAGGGGGGGGGAATGGCAGTATTGAAAATGGCTGCTCTAAGAAATAATAGAATTGCAAAAATCAAATAATTTATTTGTTCAGTTCTGTTATTTTTTTTCTATTATTTGTTTCCAAGAAATTTTTATAACTGAGTGTTAAGTAAATTATTTTTATTGTTTCTTAAAATGTTCTCAGCCTTAATTAACTTTTAACAATTTTTAAATATTGTGATTTTTTTTCTCCTAAAAGAACAATATAGAGGATTTCTAAATTCTTTTGACAAATTTAATACGATTATTTATTAAAAGCAAACAAAATAAATAAATAGAAATAAAGACAATACAATTTTTGAGAAAAGAAAAGAAAAGAAAAAGTTGTAAAATTTGATTAAAGTTATTTCTATTGTCCTAAAGATTTTTTTTCTGTCTGTATCTAAGGTATATGTATTTTTATTGTGCTTCAAATAGGTTTTCATTTTTCGTAGAACGATAGTTTGATGAAATTATTGCATTCGTGTCTGATTTTGAAGCTTTGACTTAGGAAACCCATAATAAATTGCCCATAATTTTCAGTTAAGATACTGATTTTAAAAACCGAATCTTGAGACATGAAATTTTGTGATGTATAGAATAATATTATCTAATGCTAATTTGCGTTTCTTTCTAAGTCTATTTGTTCCCTTCTCGTGAAATAATTCTTTTGATACGTAGGTAATACGAATGGTTTACGAATCACGCAAAGTAATTGTTTAAATAAAAATAATACTGCCCTAACAACTTGACATACGGATTTATTTAACTTTCTAATTATATAACTCATCCTATTTTGGTAATTTATTGTTAATTTGATTTTTTTAAATAATATATGGAGCATTTGGGATACCGGTAAATGTTACGTATAGTGTGCCCCTTGCCGCGCCAAGGATGCCAGGTCGCCAATAAAGATGGCAGACAAAATAAACAAACACTTCTGTGGGATAGTTACGGTTACGACTTTTCGCAATATAATTTTTTTTAAACCTATAAGCATTGTTTTTTGTTTTTTTTTAGACCCGGTGCCTCCGGCAGAATGTTTTAACTTAAAAAAACATCCTACGGCTTCGCTAGGCCCGGGAGCGGGAAACTAGTAGCTTCGCTAGCACATTGAACATAAGGAATATGCGGATAACATGAACAGTAAATAGTAAATATTTGATAAAGACAAAGTTGCAAAAAGAATGGATTTAATAGGAAATTTTAAAGAAAGAGAAATGCGAATAATTCTATTGCGGGCGGCTTTTAAAGAAAGAAAGCAGACGACTTAAAGAAATGAATTAGACGATTTTGTGAAATCGCATACTGACAATTAAAATGAGTAAAGGAATAAATATTTTATATTCGCATTAAAAATATAATTGGAACTTCTTATTAACTGTACAAAAAATCTTAATTATAAAACAGATCATAATAAAATATTTGTTATTATTTTATTATTTTTAGTTTAACAGTTTTCATAAAAGAGTTGAAGCTCATGTACAACTCAAACATTGTAGGAAGAAGTAAACAAAACATCATTAGGGTTACTACAACAGCTTTGTGTTGGGTTGCCATATTGGCGACAAACTCGGGGGCACACTAATGACCATTTTAGCCGGGATACCAAATCTTTTCATATTGATTTTTTCGTATTTAAATACTTAATTCTGTGTCTTAGTTGCAGACTTGAAAATAAAAATTCAGTAATTCGATGCGCGTGTCAGACACGTCATTGTATGCGAAGTGGTTATATACCCTATGACTATTTAACCACTATATCCTAATAGGGAGATTTGAGTTTCGGAACAGGAGGATTATATGTTCGAAACCTGATTCCGTGGAAGAATCTTTTAGATCCAATGCACATTTAAACTAAATTTCGCTTAACCCTTTTGCAGTCCGAAAAATAATTAGATGTAGAATTATTCACCCTAATACAAAGATTTGTTTATTGCTATGAAAAATGAATATACATAATTCTTTTAAGTCGAATTTCTTGGAAAAATTAATTTACCTCTCTTAACCGTTATGTAGGCGTTTTTAACAATTAAATTTGATAAATAAATAAATAAAACGTCAAAATGATGTTCAGTCTTGAATGTCGAGTCACACTCGACATCGGACCGCAAAGGGTTAAAATTGAATTTCGGTTTACATATCAATAACTGGTATTCTGTACAGCAAATCTCTGTATTTAAAATGAAAGTCGTATATTTTTTTACGTAACTGACTCTATAACCCTGAAACGTGTGGAAACGCGTATAACGATCTGGTCTCGGAAGGCGATTGTGCATAGCTTTTTACTTTTTATTTATTAGTATTTGTACTGATTCGTAAGTCTCTGGGAAGAAAAATAGCCAACGAGAAGTTCTTGTTCCTCTGATCAAATATTTTTTTTCGTAGAGGGTTGCTTTGTTCTTTTGATAAATTCCCGATTTCACGGTAGGAGGGTTCTAGGTTCAAAAGCGAGAAAGAACCACCTGGAGTCGAGTGCTTCTAAATTCGTCGAAATCGAATGCCCTCTCGCTAATATGATACAGAAATGTGGGCAGTTAAAAAATATCAAGTACTTATCCAACTGCTGTCCACTTCATATGATCAATTTTCAAATTACGAGGTTCATTTCAAAAAGGATATAAATATAATTACACTATGCATGGTTTAGAATATAATTTATGCTTGTAAAATGTTTTAAAATGTGTCATTCGTATAATAAAGGATCCCGTGGAAGTAAAAGTAAATTTGTTTATGAAGCTCAGATTTTAAAGCTGTATTAATAGGGGTAAGAGTTCCTTTGTAAAAAAATAAATAGATTAAAAGATTAAAATGAAATCTGCTATGCATATTTCATTATATTATGTCAGAACAGCGTGCTCGTGCTAGTTAAATTATATTTTTATTCATTTTAAACGCTTCATTGAATGAGTCACTTTAGTCAAACGATCCAAAAACTCTTTGTCTCGCATTTATTGCTTGAAAAAATATCACGTTTCCTGTTTATTTCATTTCATATAATCACGTGCTCAAAATGACATTTTTCTATGGTTTATTTGCTGTAGTCATTTACTGGTTTTTTTAATCAGAGCTTTTGTAAATGCGATGACAACACGTTATTTTTAGATGATTTTTTGAGACGCTAGTGCAGATAATGAAATTTTAATTTTTCGTCTACGGATTTTTGTCTACCTCTTTCCCCAAATAACATCATGTTTTAACATGATTAAAAACACCCTTAATTCGAATCTGTTTTGCTATATAATATACGTATATATAGCAAATAGTTGAAGAGAAAAAAAATATATATGTAGAAATTTTTAAATTATAAATATTTATTCCAAAGTAAATTAGAGCACGGATAACAGTTTCTTAATTCTAAGATAGAGCCCAAAGTATTTTTTTGCGATACCCTTAATTAGATGGATCATTAATTAAACTTAACTATTCCTCTAATTAAGAATAGTTAACATTATTCTTTATTTGAAATCCTTAAAAATTATAAACTTAAGCTCATACGATTTTTTAAAAATATTTTATTTCCAAGATAAGTCTCTAGAAGTATATATTTCTTGTCTGTCTGGTCGATTTTAAATATCTTCGAAAACCTTTAATCCTTAATTTAATAATTTATTCCACTATTCTGGTTATTGAAGTGCCAAAGAAGAATGATTTAACCCTTTATACCTCGACGGTACTTAAAAGCATTGTTTGAATAACACTGCTGTTTTTGTAATAGGATTTTTATTATGTCAGAACATGATGTTGTTTTTGAGATAAGATTTTCTGACGTCAACAAAATTCCATAGGCAAAAAATAAAAATGTTATTATCTGCACGAGCACTCAAAAAATAAGCTTTTAATAACGTGTGGGCATTATATTTACGAAAGATCCGATTAAAAATAAGTTAATGACTACATCAAATAAAACCAGGAAAAATGTCATTTTGATCGCGTGATTATATGAAATGAAATAAATAGGAAATTTGATATTTTTTTGAACAATCAATGTGACAAAGTTTTTTTTTTGGATCGTTTGGAATACTAAAATGTCTCATTCTATGAAACGATTAAAATGAATAAAAATATAATTTAACACGCACGAGCAAGTGGTGCTTGGCCGTTCAAGAAATGATGTTCCGGCATGATACATTGAAATATGCATAGCAGATTTCCTTTTAATCCTTTTTTTTACAGTAGTTAAAAGAGCATGAGAAGCGCTGGTTGTAATAGCATTCAATAGTTGTGAGCTAAAGGTAGAATTAAAAATATTTAATTATTAATTAAAGTAAATTATTTTTAAGTAATGAAGGCCTTTTTTAAACTCTTTCCTGGGCTTATTCCACTCCAAGACTTACATAATGATGCAAAAAAAAAATGATAAAATAATTTGGTAAATAAAATGTTGAAGAAAAAAATTATGCTTGAAACCTTTGACATTTCTATTTTGATTGAGACATTTTTTTTCTGTTTTCAATATGTATATTTTTTAATTTTAAAATGTACATTAGAAAATGTTAACTGTTGCACTGAGTTACATTTTTTTAAAGCTCGTCTTTTAAAGAAAATAATAATAAAAGATTAAAATGAATTTTCTATGCATATTTCGATGTATTATGTCAGAACATCTTTTCTTAAACAGCCAAGCACCACGTGCTCGTTCAAGTTGAATTATATTTTTATTCCTTTTAATCGTTTCATTGAATGAGTCACTTTAGTATTGCAAACGATCCATTAAACCTTGTTTCGCATTTATTGTTTAAAATATTACATTTCCTATTCATTTCATCTTATATAATCACATGCTCAAAATGACATTTTTCTAGGTTTTATTTGCTGTAGTCATTAACTTATTATTTTTAATCAGAGCTTTTGTAAATGCAATGTCAACGCGTTATTAAAAGATGATTTTTTTTTTTGAGATGCTCTCACAGATAATAAAATTTTTATTTTTTGCCTACGGGTTTTTGTTGAGTCCAAAAACATCATCATGTTCTGACATGATAAAAAGAAATAGCGAGGTTACAGAAAAACAACAACCTGGAGACGAAGTTTATATATATATATATATATATATATATATATATATATATATATATATATATATATATATCATTAAAAATTCTTTTTCACCGTCAATTCCCGCGAAACCAGTTGATATTTTGCGAACCAACCAAAGTCTACTTTAAAATAGATAGGAAAAAAAGTACTTATCTCACATTTCTAATTACTGTACAGGTGGCCAATTTTTATTTCATTTGGAAATTTTAATTTTCTTTTCATTTAAAATATTTCCATCAATCGCCACCCATAAACCTTTTCATCCATTTTGAGAGATAATGCTTAATAAAAGATTGCAGAGGCATCACCATTGAGAACTGAACCAATTCGCCTAGCTTTAATTTGTTCCAATTAGACCAATCTGTAGCCAATTCTCTAGTTTGTAGGGGAACTGTATTAAACGAGAATCTTACGCGTCTCCCAACAAATGAAATCGAGACACAACAGATGGCTAAGTTGCTGTGACTTAACTACAAGACCGTTTCGTCCAAGTCATCGGCTCGGAAAAGTTTAAGGTGCAGTAATACGGTCTTTCCTGTCACCTAATGGACTGGCTCTGAATCAGCTTGACAGCGTGTGATTCGACATTCAAGACTGTGCATCATTCTGGCGTTTTATTTATTTATTTTTCAAATTTAATTGTTAAAAACGCCTACATAATGGTTAGGAGATGTGGATTAATTTTTCAAGGAAATTCGACTTAGAAGAATTATATATATTTATTTTTCATAGCAATAAACAAATCTGACTTAAATAAATAATAAGCAATAAACAATCTTGACTTCACTTTTTTACACAATATTGTTGCAGCAGAGGCTGGATGTAAATTTTCAATCCAAGTGAATGCAATGAAACACAAGATAGTGGTGAATTATTCTTGATAAAGTATTATTATTCTATTGTTTTATAATTCATAAAATTTGTACACTTACTTAGTGATAATTAAATGAAGTTTTTTAAATCGGCCTTGTTTCAGTACCTTCATCGTCCATCGTTCCTAAGTATCTGCCTAGTCGGAGTTCTTCCACTGGGTATTCTAGATTATAACCAACAGTTCTTGTTCTTGTAATTGGTTGCTCTGCTATCATATTCATTACGACGCCTTTTACTATCAAACTAACACGAAAATAATTGAGGTTTATATAAATGCTATGCATATTTCAATGTATCATGTCAGAACATCCTTTCTTGTACGGCCAAGCACCGCGTACTCATGAAAGTTAAATTATATTTTTTATTCATTTTAATCGTTTCATTGAACGAGTCACTTTGGTACTTCAAACGATCCAAAATAACTTTGTCTCGCATTAATTGTTTTTTTAAAAAAATATCCCATTTCCTATTTATTTCATTTTGTATAATCACGCTCACAAAATGACATTTTTCTAGGTTTTATCGGCTGTAGTCATTAATTTTTTTTAAAATCAAAGCTTTTGTGAATGCAATGGCAACGCATTATTAAAAGCTGATTTTTTGAGAAGCTCGTGCAGATAATAAAATTTCACTTTTTTGCCTATGGGTTTTGGTTGACGCCACAAAACCTCATTCCTAAAACAATATCATGTTCTGGCATAACAAACCTAAAAACGGTTTTCAAATCGCCATGTTTTCTGCCCGTTATTGCTTACTGCTGTAAATCAGACATTCAATATTGACTTTTTAAAATTTCCAAATTATTGCATTTCAACTGGTTTTGCAATTATAAGAATTTTACAAAGTTGTCATCGTCAGCTTTTATTCACCAAAATGTACATACTTAATTTTCTTTTCCTGATAATTCGAATGGGAATTATGTTTTAACATGCGGCGCGATCATTCCAGAACTTGATTGTGCTCTTCACCTTTTATTGTAAATAATTCATTCAGCGTGAAACTCGTTTTCTTTGGTCGTGTGTGTTCTACTACCACTTGAAATTCCCCTTCCATCCCATGCTTTCTAAAACGGTGAGCGTGAAGTTTAGTTAGATTTATTGTACATCAAAAATAAGGCTTCTGATATGAATAAGCATTCTTTTTATTTCACTTTTAATTGCTAATCATTCTCCTCAGCTGGTCTTCGTCACGTTAATCGTTGTTAACCCCTTGAACGGCAATTTATTTTCTGTCAGCACTGCTCTGGCAGACGATTTAATTTTCGTAGTTTTGAGAGGAGGGATTGATATAGAAACTTACGGTTTCGGTGCTCAAATAATTTGTTATTGCAAAACACACACGCGCGCGCACACGCACGCACGCACGCACGCACACACACACAAATTAGTGTCGGTTAATTCTTCATAAATGTTTAACAAAAAATATTACAGTTCTACATAATATTAAAACGAAAGTAAGTACGTGTTTCAATATTTATACATATTGTTACGTTTTTAGCGTAGCGGGTTCGGATTGAATGGACTTTAGTTGAGGACAGCACAAACAAATTTATTTACAGTTATTTACAGGATAATTAATAAAGTAAAAATTTCAGATAAATACAATTCAACAGTCAACAGTCAATTACAGCGTAAATTCAAGTCTTACGTACGATAAAAACAGACTGCAAAACAGATATCGTACAGCACAGATACAGTAAATCGCAGCGAGCTCAATAACACAGCGTTAACAGCAAACGCAAACACAGTTCACAAATCCTTTAGTCCAGCGAGACGCTTTTTATTTCAGTGCAAACTCTCAACTAACTAACTCACTAGCCCTTCTTTTCCACGCCGACTCCCTATGAGAGTGGGCCAGTCCATTAATTCAACGGGTAAGATAAGAAGAGCGGCAATTGTGTTGCCAAATTTCATTTGCTACTAAAATTTCAAAATTAAACTTTCAATTATTTTAAAAGAAAGTAATTTCATATGCATTTTTAATTGTAACATTAATTTAATCTTGAAATGAAACTTTTACCAACTGAAATATTTTAAAGTGTACGCTATTGTAACTATGATTACATTTCAAAGAGAAGTCGCCAATTGCCAAAATTTGTCTGACGATGAACCTAATTTAACGAGAAGTCGCCAATTGCCAAAATTTGTCTGACGATGAACCTAATTTAACTATTGATGTGACAAAAATAGAAATTTCTGAAAATGAAGAAAAAAGCATCATTTTGAAGCAAATCCATAAAAATCCTGGAAAAGACCTTAATGAAAAAAAGCTTACCATTAAAAATTACATGAAAAACATTTCTGAAAAAGTTCAATCATTGGAATCGTTAGAAGATCTTCAGTATGTTAAAGATAATTTACAGAATATTTTAGCATATTTACATGCAACAAAAAATCCTGAAAAACAAACTTCTGAAATTTTGGAAAATGCTCCATCGAATAAAAAAATTTGTCCTCAAAGGCAATTCAAAATTCCCAAAAGAAAACAGAAAAAGTAGGCAGAATCATCATTGAACTGTATTCCTGTATCATTGAAAAATATTCCTTTAAATAGACAACTTTTACTATTCCATTGAATATTAACTATCTTCAAATAATACCATGCATTAGAACAGTATATGAACATACCTAATCAATATTTTATGAAGCATATCTTTTTATATAAATCTAGTTCTAACATAATAAAATATTTGAATCCTGTACAGCTTGCAATTCTTATAAACATATTGAACAACATTTCATAAAATAATTACATTCGTAAATGATTGGTTTTTATTTGCATAAAAAATTTTATATGCCAGCTATTATTGCATTTACTAATAAATAGATTTTCAGCTCCCGAATAAGAGACACAACCACTTCCCCGCTTAAAATTTCCACTCTTTTTCCCTCGGAGCAAAATTTTTTTCCACACATCTTCTTATCTTACCCGTTGAATGAATGGACTGGCCCACTCTCATAGGGAGTCGGCGTGGAAAAGAAGGGCTAGTAACTAACTCACGCCGGCTACTCGTCCTTATATAGCCGAGAAGCGCGTGCACCTGAATCTCGTGAAAATTCTCAAAACATCTCGCACAATCTGGCGGCTACTAGACTACTCCTTTCGCCAAACCAATCAAGCTGGCGCGAGGCTCCTCGCCAACGTCGCCATCTTTGGCGAGTTTTCGTGCCGCTCGCCCGCTTGTAACAATATAGATTTACACAAATTACACTCTAACGGTAGCTAGAAGCATGCACACAAGTATATCAAAGCAATAGACTCTATATGACTTACACATACTTCTCTTAAAAAAAGCATCAAACCTTAATAATTTCTGGCGAGTCCGGCTCGTCATTGTCAGTTTGCTGAGGAAAGTTTATGACGAGCTGGACTCGTCATTTCTATTCAAAGAGTTTAGAGTGGAAAACTCGAGAGTTCACGTTCTTGTCTTTGATGTGAATTTATAAAAGCAAGTGTTGCAGAATGGAAGGTGTTGATATTGCGGTAGTTCAGTCATTCAGTATTTATTATCCGTGTATCTTTGGGAGGGTTGAGAGTAAATAATATAACTTCCACTCTTTTTTCTGCTTTCCTTATATGCTGCACTGCTTGCCGAAATTTGCACTAAGAGCTGTATTCAAAATATCAAAATTGAGCTGTTTAATTGAAATAAATAATAATCCAAAACACACACACACACACACACACACACACACACACACACACACACACA
>JAOUZG010040464.1:2718681-2742422 GCA_026289955.1 Argiope argentata | reverse complement strand
ACACACACACACACACACACACACACACACACACACACACACACACATTTTTTTTCACAGCAGCATTCTTTTTACAGACACGAATACGTTTTTCCGATTATTTTGGGTGTTAATTCGTAATTATAACATATTCAGAAAAAAATACGAATAAGAACGATATGCATTCAAAATGCGAGCTTGATTTCTATAGTTTTAAATTGCTTCGATATCAATAAATCTCTGAAGTATAACAGAGAAAAGAGTGGGTCGAAAGCAAAGTCTTACGGAACCCAGTGAATGGAGATATTTCTATCTCAAAAGAAATCAGCAGTCTGAATGGATGCTGTCTTCGCCATCAGTTCTGATTTTATCACGATCAATTCAACCTTGCCATACGAGGAATTGATTTTTGGCTGAAGACGTAAACAGCGAGCACGTCACTCAAGCCAAGAGAGATCGCTTGATAAAAGAGTGAGGTAGCGGAGATGAAAGGCCTCCCCCTTTTTTTCCTTCAAAGAGAAAAAATGAAATAAACTATCAATTGAAAAAAAATCAATTGAATGAAGTTTTTATATTGTAAGTATTCAATAACTTGAAGTATTGATGCGATCTTTGGAAGGCTGTTATTTAATAAGGGTTTTATTTCTTCATCCAAAAATTATATTAAAGAGAAGAAAGTTTGTTTTCAATAAAATCTAATATGTGTCGTTTTGCCCAAATTTTCTCGTATTCTTTCGTGTAAAGTTGTTAACCCCTTCCTCTCATCTGGTATAAATTTATGAACTTTACGAGTGCTTAGATTTTGTTTGCTGGAGTCCAGTGCATGAGAGTTTTGTACTTCGTAGTGTAGTATTCAAAGTCGAATGTGCATTTCGGTTTGAAAGATTTTTTTTTCAATTGTCTGAAACCAGAATTTGATAAATAACTACTGTTTTAATAATAAAATCGCATACCTTATTTCATTTATTTAAATCGTGTTTTTGATTTAGAGCATTTTTACATGCATGTAAAAGCATAAATGGACAGGCTATCAATTCTTTGCCTCATTTAATATTTAAAGATTTAAATGCTAAATATGTGTGAAAAGTAAATTTGGTTAGTATTTACATTTCATATGCTAAAGCTATCAAATTTTATTCATCTATCTTAACTTTTTGTTATTTGTGTGTTTAATTCTTCTCGGAGCAGCAGACAATCTAATTTTCTGTAAATGTGTTTCATTCTAAATGTGAAAGTAATCTACAAATTTAGTCTAATGAGCATATGCCAAATTTCATACATCTAACTTAGTGTTTTTGAGTTATTACGTCCACAAACGGGCACAATTAAAAAATGGTATTTTTCGGAGATTCGATGAAATCTGAATCGAGGAGGTTTTTCAAAATCTCATGTTTTTAATATTCATTTTATCATGTTAAAACATGATGTTGTTTTGTTGTCTCCGAAATTTATGGGCAAAAAATATTTTTAACTGCTTTTACTAGTATTGCATTATTATTATGTATGCTTCTTTGAAAGCAGAGGCTTTTTTAAAAGGGTGATTCGCTTCTACCAGTGTTGCTTTATTATTGCATATGCTTCTTTGACAACACTTGTGTTTTTGAAAGGGTAACGAAGAATTGATATTATAGCTGTTATTTCATATCAAAATCGGTCGAGCTCCAAAACTTTGTTTGCCGGCTAGAAAAATTGAAATTGAAACTTAAAAAAAAATTAACATTATATATATTAAAAGCAATAGACCGATAGAGAAGTCTCGTGATTGTTTCAAACCAGTTTAAATTGGCTAATGACTTATGTTAACTAAGACAAATAACGACTTAAAAATAATACTGTTTTCGCATGATAACTTGAAATTGACGATCGAAGCTTTCATTTTCTTTATCATTATTTTTTAAATATTGGTTAAAGCGTCTTAAGTTTCATTGAATAATCAGTCATTTAACCCATTCGCTGCCAACCACGAATATACTCGTGTTTGGCAAGGCACCCATTGCCAGCACGAATATACTCGTGATGCTTTCAATATATTATAACGTACAACTTGTCAAACGTGCAAACTTTTTATGACCGCAAACATAAATATACAAGTGTAAAAACTTGAAAAAAAAAAGAAGATACAAATAAATTGTTTTTACAAAAATTCTGCTTTATTTAACCCATTCGCTGACAAGCCTAAATTGTATGAGGTTATTCTCATTGCCAACCACGAGTATACTCGTGTTTGATTTGTATATATTTAAATGATTTTTTATGACAAAATATGTGTATTTATTTTGAAATAATAAAACTTAAATAAACAATCCCATTCAAAACAGAAATGGCAATGGGAATAACCTCATACAATTTAGGCTTGGCAGCGAATGGGGTAAATTATGCAAATTCAACTCTTGGAATTTGACTGCTGGCATTAGGCTCGAAGGATATGATTAATCTAAAATAATTTCTGTGTCATTGTCATTAAGCTATCTAAAGCCTTTCCTCGAGCATAGATATAATTGATTTACCTGTGCATAGGATTATCCTGTTTATAAATATATTAAATATAGACTTCAGAATTTGGGAAGGCCCCTTACTATCTCATATTTGATGTACTTTTAGTTAAATTGAGACGACTATACATTTCTAATATGGAATGATCCATCCAATTAGCGAGGAAAACTGAACCTCGAAGCAATTTAGGTATGCTGATATCAAGTCAGGGTTATCATTTAACTATACAACCAGATTATAATTCTAAAGTGGCAAGTAATTTTGTAATATAATTTGATACAATATTAATGAAGTTAATGTCCGAGTATTTATATTAATTGTGGATTATTTATTTATTCATATACATTGATGAATATATTTCCCATGACTTTAATATTTACGTTGACAGTTCTGTCCTGTCGTAGACGTTATTGGTTTCTTGGAAATACGTAGATCAGTTATAGGAATCTCGCCAAAATTTTCTCGCATATTCTCTGATAAACTTGTCATTCTAGATAATGCCTTACATGAATTTGGTGTACAATAGTTGAGAAATGTTAACTTTTGGCTTAGATTTCGCATTTTTATTGAGTCTTCTTTGACAAATTTTTGGCGATCAATCCTTGGCATTCGTTAATGGTAACCAAAAATCGAATTTCTGTTTTAAATGCGTTTTTATAGGCCGTCTGAAACAAAAAATTGCACTTGTAGTCACAAAATCCTGTATCAAATTTGATACATTTAAGACATGCCGTTTTTGAATTACCTCGCTTACTTATATCTGAATGTACAGACTGACAGACAGTCAAACCATAGTTACATTTGGTTCAAAGTTGGATGGGTGCTGCATTATAGATAATAAATCGGTTTACCAAATGGTATCTATTTAAATGTCTTCTTTTGTAATTAATCGCGTTAACTTGTATTCCTCTGAACAGATTTTACTCAATTTGTTAGAAATCTTCTCATTTGTTGTAAAGAACGTATACAAAATTTCAACCCGTTACCTCCAAGTATCTTCCAATTCCAACTATTAACTCACACTCTCCCTATATATATGTATGTATATAATCTTGTTCAAATTTTCACTCGTTAATAAAATACTTTTTATTCTTCTACTAAGTTCAAATACATTATTTTAAAACTTAGAGTTAATGATACTTGATGTTAATACTATTTTTTCAAGATTGAATTAATTTTTAATACTTTAAATAGTTTTAGCAGTTTGTAATGAAAATTAAAATTGACTGGTGGTAACTCAATCGGTAAAATGTGAGAATTTCAGTATTTTTCACGTGAAGGTGAAGAATACGAGTTCAATTCTTGCAAAAATCAATAATTTTTTCAAACATATTTGAAAATTTTTCACCATTTTAATATTTTGATTCTATCATATGTATATACATGTTTATATTATTATTAATAATAATTTAATATAAAGTAACTAAAATAACATTTTTCTTTGTTGACCTATTTTTTTTATATTACTTGTTGAGTTGTCTTTGTTACAAACAGACAAACGGAAATTTTTAAATGTGTTTTTGGAACTTGTGGAAGTCTAAAACGTAGATTCGTTAAAATCTTGAGTTGGAAAATATTTTAATGGTTATTATACTTTCTCTATACTCAGAGCCTGACTAAGGCAGGGGCATACGGGGCAGTTTCTCCGGGCCCCCACATAAGTGGGGCCCCCAAATCGAACAGAAATTTTATTTTACGTTTCTTTAATGAATGTTCTTCAGTACTAAAGTAGTGAAGCAGAGGTAGCCCTGGGTCGCAACTTGGCTAAGTCGGCCCTGTCTATACTATGTATAGGCGACAGTTATAAGGGAGGAACGTATCCAAGATGAAGAAACTCGACGAATCTATAGCTAGCGACTGGGCTTAAAGGGGTTGAAGGTCATTTGAAGATAGATCATTTGAAGCTGATTCCGATTAGAAATATTTGGTATGAAATGATATATAGTTAGCATATGGGTAAAAACTAATACAAATTAAGTTCTACTCAATACCGTATGTTTGCGATGTTGGAACTAGAATTTTGATTTTGCAGAAAACTTAACTATTCACTGTGTGAAATCTAAAATATAGGTCTGTTTTATATTCGAGTGCAATCATCTTCGAAATATTGGAAAGAGCTCATCTTGCCAAAAACGTAATTTCAGAATTTTATATTCCAGTAAAATCACGTCGTTTCCATACTGAGATCCTATCGCCTTTCTTGACAGAGGTATCCTTCCTTATGAATGCCGCCGATGAATATTTAACACCTCTGCCCATACGCAGCAAGCAAAAGGCGAATGATGCAACACGCAGGGAGAACTTCTGACACTGCCAGAACTTCTCTAAATAATCGATTCGGTGTTGGGAACGCTGAAAATACCGCTGCCAAACAGCTCTGGCATAGTCAGCGATTCTCATTAAGAATTAAGTGGAATCATTGTCAGGCGAGGAACCTTAATCATAATTCTTACCGTCATTGTCTTCACAAAGGAAGAAACCAGTCGTGCACTCCAATACCAGCGGCATTATCTTTACAACGGGAGATTTTTGGAGGGAAAAGACGTAAGACACTCATTATTTTTCCCAACCGTCTAAAAGGATTTGAATGTTTACAAAAGGAGTGCCTGGAAAGCAATTAGTAATTGGATAATGTGCAGAAATACTGCAGTCGGATGTTTCGGAAGCGCCGAGAACATCGTGCATTGTTCTAATTGCTGCTGCTTCTGCTTCTGCAGGAAGTTCTCGATTATTTTCTCGAATTTTCTTGCGCTGCCATCTTGGATGCAAAGAGGGGTTAGGGAACAATGGGTGGTTGGATTTATTAGTTAACAAAGAAATGATGGATAGTGAAGTGTCGAACGTTTTGCTTGTTATTCTTCGCAACTTTTATAACTGCGTTATTTGAATTTCTATAAGTTTTTAGATCCATTTTTGTTAACATTAATGACATTATTCATTCGAGACTGGGAGAATAAAAAAATGTAAATTATATATACATACTACTTTTATTAACCACTTCACATACAATGACGTCTCTGACACGCGCATCGAATTATTGAATTATTAATTTTAAACTTGCAATTAAGCGAAAGTATTCAGTAATTTAAAATGCCAAAATCACTTAGAAACTTTTCAATAGCTTAAAACTCGTAACATTATTATAGGAATTAAAAATAAATATTCAAGTTTGGATGTATCATCTAATTAGGAAGTTAAATAAATTCGTCTATCAAGTGGTTAACCAGCAACGCTCGGATTAGATTCAAAGTTATTCTGTATTGATTATAATAAATTTTCTTTATTTTATTATTACAATATAATATAAAAATTCCGTGTTATACAATATATCTACGTTTTCGTATAATTAAACAAAGTAAATAATCGTTAAAAAATTCGTAACTGTAATTTTGACGGATCACCGCATTTGCCTGAGTTTGCAAAACACTGCCACTCCACCACTGCCAAAACACTGCAAACACTTCACTGCCTGAGTTTGCAAAACACATTTTTTAGAAAATATCCTCTTGTCCCTGTTTGTGACAAAGATTGCACAAAAATACTTTAAGTTACACGTTTGAAATGCGATATATGGTCTTAACACCAAATTTACAGATTTGTGTCAAATTTTGACTAAAGTCTGTTTGGCTGTTCGAATGTAAGTTAACGCGATCATTGCAAACGTGTAGACAGCTAAATAGATAAAATTCGATACCCACATTTGACATCTGTAGTGTTGTCAACCTTTTAGACAAATCGAACCATAGGTTGAACGTCTGTTCGATCTGTACTTTCAGGAACATTCAAACCTATTATCTCAAAAACGAAATGACCTAAATTTAGCAAATTTGGTATAGAATTTTGTGACTACAAGTGCAGTTAGTGTTTAATTTTTGTTTCAATTATTTGTGAAAAACGTATTTAAAACACAAATCCGATTTTTGATCCTATTTACTGAATTCCAGAGATTTATCGCCAAAATACTCGCCAAGGTTGACGCTATAGATGTAATAAAAATGATAAATTCACGCCAAAATTCAATGTTTTGTAACTTATTGTACGCCAATGCCAAGCAAGACTTCTGTGGCATGACAACTGCATTAGGGAATATTCGCGAAAGTTTTGGAGAAAACCATTACCGTTGATTCTTTATAGTTTTGGTTGTTCACTATCGCCGATGATGAGAAAGTAATGCTGATGAATTATTCTGATAATAAATACACCTTGGTATTTGATTGCAGTTAAAAAAACTTCAACAACAAAAGAAGTCCTTACTCGTTTTAGCAGAAGCCTATTGCATCACGCATCAAATGCTTTACACGAAATTCTAGTTTGCAAGTTCATTGCATTGAATTCTTTGTAGTCTGTGCTCTTTGTTTTCAGTAGTCCTCGAGTTTAAAGTTCATGAACGGTCTGATGCTCAGCGCGTTCCTTTCTTCTGTATCTCATTATTTCATCTTGTTATGGATAGTCCAGATGTTGCTGCTAAATTTCTTCTATATTTATTTTGTCTTGCAAACTGCCCGATCGATTGTCAGAATATTGATGTGTATTTCTTTTGCAGTTTCATTCGTTCATTCCTCCACTTTTTGAAATGTATACATTTTTCATTTGCTATTTTTGCTTATGAAGCAACTTTTCCTTGCTTGTTTTTATTTATTTTTTTAATTTTTCTTCATGGGCGGTGCCGATGCAGTACTGCTTTGTTATATCATTAACTGGCTAAAGGATACCTCTCTCACATCAGTGTTGAAAGAAGTAGTGGTGACAGGGCCTGACTAAGGCAGGGGCATACGGAGCAGTTGCTCCGGGGCCCCACATCAGTAGGGGCCTCCAAATGGAATAAAAGTTTTATTTTACGTCTCCTTCTTTAATTAACGCTCTTCATTATTAAAGTAGTGAAGCAAAGGGGGCCCAAAGAAGTTTTTGCCCCTGGCCTCAAATAGCTAAGTCGCGCCCTGATTGGTGATACGGAAATCCAAACGTCGAACGAAAAAGAATGCGAAAAGTATGAACTTCTGTTCTTGTATGAATAGTTTCGGGGATGAGATTTTTTCAATCCGATTCATAACGTTTTAATTACTAAATGCATCTGTTGCCAATTAAATTGAATTAAATAAATTAGTGGAAGTGGTCTCCTCAAAACTTTTCCCCATACTCTTTCATAAAAGTGTCATCCATGAAAATGCCTTATATGGTATTGGCGTATAATAGTTACGAAATATCAACTGTTGCCGTCAATTTAACGTTTTGGCTAAAATTTTCGCGCCGATTTCAAACCGATTTAAACTGGTTAAAGACTTAACTAAGACTTCGTAAGAATTAAATGAATGAATGAATAATTTGGAAATCGTTATAACTTTAATCGATGATAAATCGCCAATGTGGTAACCTTCTACATTATTTTATAATAGCCTTAAAAGCGAAATATTGATGCGTTTAAAAGCTATAAATGACTAATTTGTTGCCTATGTATTTTGAGGCTTCAAAAACATCAAACCAAAGCATCATGTTCTCACTTGGTTAAAAATTATAGTTTATGAAAATAATAGTAAGAATAGTAATTATTAATGTGTTGCTATCAGTATATTTAATCGTAGTAAGATGTTATGTGTTTTTAAATATTTTCTTTTTATTCAAAGCGGATTCAATTCCTTTAAAAAATTATTTCATTAATTTATAATTGGAATTAATTAATAATTAATATTATTTATTTTTATTCGGTTCATTTGTAATTTGTAGTAAGGACTGTGTATGAAAGGATTCTGTGTAACATTTTACCCATTTATAATTTCGATTGCATCTTACGTCCTATGTTTTGCCTTCTTACTAAGAAGCCGAGTCGATATTTGTAGCGACGGTGGTTGGAATATCTGAATTGTTTTAAATTTTTTTATGAATGATTTCTTCTTATCTCGTTTTTTACTGCAGTATATACCGCAATTGGTCATCGTGCGAACACTTGATCAATAATTTTGAATGCATAAATGGTGCCTGGGAAATGCGTTAAAGCGGAAGGGAACAAACCTTTTTCCAGTTACCGTTTATTCAGCTTTGTTTGCATTATTAAATATTTGCCTTTGGTAAACGAACATTTAAATTTCCTTGTTGGAAGAGCCGTTAAAGGGCAATTTGCAGTGCATTAGCCTCTGTTTTATTGGCAGTCACTGTATTGCGCAAGTCTCTTTTTTTTGTTATATGTGTGTGTGTGAATTTATTTTAAAAATACGCTTTTGCCTTGCTTTGTTGTAAATCCTACTTTTTTTTTAAAAAAATTTCTACCGTCAGTTAAATTTTTTTCGAAGTTTTGACGATCTAATGGGAGAAAAACCGTCTTTCTAGAAACTCTTTTAACTGTGAGTTATTTCGATATTTCCAGGGATTATTTCGCAATGTTTTCAATCATTTTTCCGTGAATAGATAGCAGAAGAGCATGTGAAAAGTATTTGCATTAAAGCTTTGTTTTTATTCATCATTCTGAATCTTGACCTACGGTGGTTGGAATTATATGCTTATTATTTTGCAGAAATGTGTGGTTTCCATATTAAAATAATCTAACTAGATATGCACTGTTTCTTTTTTTCTTCAATTCCTGCTATTAGTTCACACTCTCCCTATATATATATATATATATATATATAGTTCAAATTTTCAATCGTTAATAAAATACTTTTTATTCATCCACTTAAGTTCAAATACATTTTTTTTAAACTTGTAGTGAATGACACTTAACGTTAATACAGTTTTTTCAAACAATAATTATTTGATTAAATTTAATTCATTTTTTATATTTTGAACAGAGTTTTAGCAGTTTGTAATGAAAATTGAAATCAACAGGCAGTAGCTCAACCGGTAAAATGCGAGGATTTCAGTATTTTTCGCTTGAAGGTGAAGAGTGCGATTTCGATTCTCGCGAAAATCAACATTTTTTTTTGATAAAATATTAATTGTAATTATCTGATAAAAAGTAACTAAAATAAAAATTTTCTTTGTTGGCTTAAGAAACAGATTTAATTTTTTTTCATATTATTTGTTTTAAAGGAAACAACACATAGTAATAAGAATTGTTTTTATACATCGGCGTAATGGCATCTCATCTCCATTTAACAGCACATAGTTTAAAGTTAATCTAAAATTATTTTTCCATCTCAAAACTTTTTTTGAACTATCTAGTCTATCTAGCAGAGTTATAGATACCTATTTACAATTAAAAAAAAACAATTGACTTGTTGTTCAGGGAGATTTAACCCCTTCGCATACCTTAACATGTCTGACACACGCATCGAACTGTGGAATTTTCAGTTTTGATTCTTAAATTAAACGACAGAATGAAGTATTTAGAAATGCAAATATTAATTAGAAAAGCTTAAATATCTCAAATGCTTCTTATATTATTATACCAAATAACTTAAATGCTTCTTATATTATTATACCAAATATCTCAAATGCTTCTTATTATACCAAATATCTCAAATGCATCTTATATCATTACAACAAATATCTGAAAGGCTTCTTATATTATTATATCAAATATCTCAAATGCTTCTTATATTATTATACGAAATATCTCAAATGCTGCTTATATTATTATACCAAATACCTTAAATGCTTCTTATATTGTTATATCAAATATCTCAAATGCTTCTTATATTATTATAAGAATAAAAAAATAATAACAATAATAAAACAACAGTGGATGTGTTATCTAATTAGGAAGTTAAATAAAATTAGTATGCCATACGTTTAAACCGCGAAGATTTGCCAAAATCTTTGTTTTATCATTTTACATTTAGGGGAATTTCTCTTTTAAAGCTTCGTGTGCAAGAAAGTAAAAACACAATTGCAATTTATATGTATCAACATTTTCGTTAATTTCCTTTCTTTAACATTCCACTGAGGAAATCTTATCATTATTTGAAAGGGTGAGTTGGCAACGGTTCATTGCATCGATATTTTCAGGCATGTGATATAAATAAATAACGGCAATAAAAAGCTCATATGAATAATAATAATAATAAAAAATGGTACTTTTTTTCATTTTTTGTTCACGGGTGAAAACATCTCACCCTGAAATTGAAAAGCAACTCGGAAACGCGGCAATTCGTTTCTTTTGTAAGCAAATTTCCTACCTCCTTCCTAAATACGTGCTCTGAAAAATGTGTGTGTTGCGTATCGATTGCGTCTCGGTTGTTAAAACTTGCGCATATATTCTCTCACCCCCCTTCTCTTTTTCTGTCGGGAATACAATAAATTGAGTAGCAACCGTTTGTGATTGCATCCGGAAAAGTTTAACAAGTTGACGGGTATGGGGGTGAACAACCGGTCTTTGCCTTCGAACCGACGGAACTATCCCGATACACTACAGTTGGTGCGAACAAGAGTCCGGTGCCTTCTCCCACCTGTTTTGTACTATTATGACAGACCTAGTACATGAAGCATGTCAAAGTCAAACTAAAAGGCCACCACGGTCCATATAAACAATGTAGACCACAAGAAAGAAAAAATTAACTGTTTTTTCCCCTGCCTCATTAGATTCATGTGTGAGAGAGAAAACAATTAAAATTTTGAGGATGCGTGATATTGACTCATTTGAGAGTTTGCCATAGATTATTTTGAGTACATTTTGTATTGTATTATAAGGCATGGGAATAAATGTTTTTTTTAAGTCTATACATTTGAAAATATCGTAATTTGATGCTTGCATGGTGCATGGCTTTAACGGTTTAACAATAAAAGAAATTGTGCGCTTTTTTTGGAAGACACCTTGTTTACAAAAGAACTCGAGCCTAGACAGAATATTTGAAGTTTCTTTTGCTCGTATTGTTTTTGCTTAAAAGGGCAGCTTTGTTTTCGAAACTGGTTATAAACCAGGTAGAGTGGTCTCCCCATAACTTTCCTGCACACTTTCTAATGAAGATATTATCCCAGATGACACTTTGCGTAGCGTTGTCGATCAATCATTACGAAACGCTAACCTTTGACGGGAATTGAGCAATTTTACTTTATTGTGTCATCCTTGGCGAGTTTTTTGGCGATTTCTCGCTGGCATACCATTAATAGTATTCGAAAATCGAATTTATGTTTTATCTACGTTTCACCCAACCGATTAAAACAAAAATTTGATTCAGAACTACAGTTATATTACAAAATCACATGCCAAATTTGATATATTTTTAAGTCATACATCTTTGAACTATCTTTTTTACATATTTCTGAAAGTATAAACCTTCAGAGGGTTAGTCTATAATCGGATTTGGCCCAGAGTTGATAAGTGTCTAGACTATGGATGCTAATTTTGCGTATCGATTTCTTCGTTTTGTAGTTATTGTGTTTGTTTATATTCGAACAGCCGTACTGATAGACATCCCATAAGCAAATTTTGCTGATAAATTGATAAAAATCTGCAAATTTGGTACAAAATTTCCAAATTTCATCCACTAGCTCTAAAGCGCTTTTAGTTTTTGCAATTGGCAGACAGAAGACCGTTTTTTCAAAATGTGTTTTTCAAGATCAGGGAGGTCTAAAGGTGGACATTCACCAAATTCTCGAGTTCGTATTTTTTGATGATTACTTTATTTTCTCGATACCAGGGGTTCTCAAACTTTTAGACATTGCGACCCCCCCTCCAATGTTTTAACTCTGTCTAAAGTTTAGACAGAAAATTTAAAAATCTTACAAATACTCCAGAGTTCGTAGAGTATGTGTCGGGTATTGGCGCCACATCCCTCAACACTTCATCTTTCTCCTTATTAGTATCATCTCATCTCGAATTACTAGTATCATCTCATTTTGAATTACTAGTATCATCTCATCTACATTCCAGTTACGGATATGAGTGAGGTTGTGTGGATAGTCAATTCGTTCAGTGAGCAAGCCGTGACAAAAGTTGAGCTAAGTGCCCTTCATCATGATCAACTGAGAGAGATTTCAAGTGATCAGTCAGCTAAAGTAACTTTTAACACAGCTTATATCGACGAATTTTGTATACGTATTAAAAAGGAATACCCAGAACTGTCCACAACATCATTAAAAACTTTGCTGCCATTTTCTACACATTACAACTGTGAACAAGGATTCTCCATAATAATAATTTTAAAAACAAATTCAAGAAATCGTTTGACACTGGGAAATGACATTGTTTTATGTGTTACAAAGCTCATTCCAGACATTAAAAAAATTGGTTAATGCCAAACAAGCTCATGTATTCCATTAACTAATAGAACACAAAAAACAACTTGTATGTGTATTAAAAGCTTTATGTGTACTCTTTTCTTTTAATGAAAACTACAGCAATAAATTAATTTTCTTTAAACTTTTCTTCCACATCTCGCGACCCCCCTGAACACATCCCGCAACCCCCCTGGGGGCGCGACCCACCTTTTGAGAATCCCTGCTCTATACTATGCATGCGGGAAAATAAAAATTAATACTAACTAGTGCAGTGGTCCCGTCAAAATACACTCTTTCTTATACACTTTAAGATAAAGACGTCATCATCGTTACTTATAAAATTGTGGACTTGGAGAAAAACTCTGAACCCTGTGTGCTCGGATTTTTATTTCAGAGATGCAAATGAGGATTTTACTGTATTCGCATTACAGTAAGGAAAGCCGATTATTGATTTCTTTTAAAACGATTGAAACTAATGTGTGACTCAAATTTACATTTTCAGTTACAAAATCATTTACTAAGTTTCATTTATTTTAAGTCATTTCACCTTTTGAGCTATCGACAGACTGTCTACTCTTTGTTTCATAACTTTTATTAATCCACATCTTAGATGCTTAATCTGTGTTCGAAGTTTTATTCATTTAGTTCTTTACGTTTGGCAATTATGTGTTCACCCATTCTTAGATAGCAGGTCAAACAAACTTTTGGTGACTGGTGTAATTCGAAATGTGATAGAAATCTACAAATTTATTGTATAGACCCTAAACCAAATTTCACTTATGTAGCTCAATTTTTTCTGAATTGTATATTCACAGATAGACATAATTCCCAATATCCAAAATTGGAATATGTATACTAGAAATCTCTCTTAATTGTTTCGTAAATCTTATTCAGAAAAATTTGATTAAATGTTCTAATGAGATTTTAAAAAATGCCTTTGCTTATTCAAGTGGACATTTCTGTTAAAAAAAAGATTTTACTTTAGCTCATTATCTCAAAATGTTTTTGAATTACGTGTTCACATACAAAGTTTCCAATTAATGAAAATTGAAATATAAATACTAGATAATATTATTTAACTGTTACTAAAACTTATATAGAAAAAAAATTATGAAATTTCTTAAGCTATGATTATAAACACTCTCTTTGTTTATTAAAATAAAAGTTTCTTATAAAAAATAACTGAAGTGTAATTTTGCGATAGTGTAGGAACTCCTTGACATAAAAATTTATTCAGACTAACTTCTTTAACCTTCTGTTTGGAACATTATAATAATTTCAATTCTTTTATGAATGCCAAGTACATTTGAAATTCTCATGGGCATCTGTTTTTCTTCAATATTAATTGCCGCTTTATCTTAATTACAGATTTAAATGTGAAATATTCTGTTATTCGTTATGCAAGTTAAACACGCCATTATATGGAGAAGGGTTGACATGAATCTATTCCGGTTGAGGCCCATTTTCTGCATCTGTACGCAGTACCAGGCCTGCGTCATGCGTCGGTAAATCTTTTGAGAGGAATATTCGTGTTACAACGCTTCTCGTAATTGGTTTCCTGTCTGTCACTCTCTGTTTTGACATTTCAACTACTTTTTTATTTATTTATCGACATTGAAATTTGAAAATACTTAGGGGAAAAAAAAAGCTGTTTAGGATCTTATTTTGAGAAAGTGGAATTTTGAAAGGAATTTGAATATGTAATTGGTTTGTGTTTTCCGATGGTTAGAAGATTGAGAAAGTTTGTTTTTTCGCGTCCTTGAAATCTTTTTTTTGTGTGTGCGTGTGTGTGTGTGTGTTTTGAAGTGGAGAGAGTGAGGAGAGATGTCATGGTGAGTGCGCATAGGTTGTTTTAAATCGAAAACCTGTGCCTGAAAATGAAAGGAAATATAATTATGCAATTTATATGGAAATACCTGTTATTTAAGGCACTTTTTCAAGCCCGCTGACAGCCCTGTTAGCGATTGAAACCGATTGAGAGTCTCTCGTTTCTTTAGTAGCGCCAACTAGGGACAGGAGTACGATTTTTATGGAGAGTCCTTCATTCATCCACAGATCGTAATTTAGATCTGGAACAGAGAACGATCATCTCTGACCCAGTACCCCCAGTGGTATCACTCTCGACATGGAGGACTTTGTGATCAAAGGCAGATTTAAAGAAGCGCCAGTCACCACACATTCGGGGAATCTTCGGTCGGTGAGGTTCGAAATCGCAATACGAGTCCAACGCTCTATCAACTGGCTGTTCCGGCCCTATACATCTGTATCCCGAAATACAGGTATCCGGCCCGGAAATATCTGTAAAAAAGTATATTAATAATATTCAGTTTTTTTATTAGTCAAAAATAATTTTTAACTAATAAATAATATGAAAATTTATAATAAAATATAAAGGTTAATTTGAAATCTGCTGTGCATATTTCAATGTATCATGTCAGAGCGTCATTTCTCAAACGGCCAAGCACCACGCACTCGTGCGAGTCAAATTATATTTTTATTCATTTAAAATTGTTTCATTGAATGAGTCACATTAGTATTGCAAACGATCCAAAAAAAAAACAACAACTTTGTATCTCATTGATTTTTCGAAAAAATATTCCATTTCCTATTTATTTCATTTCATATAATTACGCGCTCAAAATGATCATTTTCTAGGTTTTATTTGCCGTAGTCAATAACTTATTTTTTTCAATTAGAGCTTTTGTAAATGGGATGGTATCGCGCTATTAAAAGCTGATTTTTTTAGATGCTCGTGTAAAACTTAAAATTTTCATTTTTCTATAATCTATATCTGTACTAAATTTCATCCGATTTCGTTGAGCTGTGATTGACTAACATCACTCATGCATCTGTCCAAACTTTCTCATTTATAATAGTAATGTAGATGAAAGATCTTATATCTGAAGTTTTATTCATTTGGCGGAGAAGTTAGTTTTTAATTAATAAAAAATTAATCACTCAATCAACCGGAATAATATTCTAGCCTATGTTCTCTTCTAGACTATAATCTGTCTCTGTGAAAATTTTCATCCGATTTCATTCAGCTGTTCTGTCGTGATTGACTGTCATCATCCATCCATCCAAACGTTCACATTTATAATGGTAGTTTAGATTCTTACAGAAAAATATTAGAATTTTACATTTTTTTGTAATATTTTTACCGGCTACTGATATGTTTTTTGCTTTTTGTTTCTACTTTTTATTTTTAATAATAGATTGTTTCTCTTCTATAGCTTATAGTTGTGTGTTTTTGTTTGTTTCTGTAATTTTCATATACGTTTATGTTTATAAAAATTCTTTTAGGTCTTAATTCGAGGATTTTTAGGGTCACGGTTTTATATTCAGACAAATAGTCAAAACCTTTACAGAAAAAAAAAATCCCTTTTTGGAATCCCTGCCTAATGGTGACCCTTGAGAAAGTCATCCGACCGAATTTCTCTTTTTAATTTTTTTTCTTCGATTAACTTGATATATTTTTTTTTAACTTTCGTTTCGTGGATTTATGCTTGAGTTGTAGCATCATAAGCTGTCTCAAAATACAATTGTGTTTTTTTAATGTTATAGTTGGCCTGTTCGCTTCCATAATAGTTTTTAAATTACAATTTTATTTAATGTTGCTATGCTTATAAAATTGATTACTTCTTATGTATATGGAAGGAGGGGAAGGTGGAATAGAAACTGATAAGTCCCGCGATTGTTTCAAACGGGTTTAAACTACTTAATGATTTTAATTAAGACTAATAATTATTATAAAATAATTATATGCTCTCATAACTTAAAATTTTCGATCGTAAATTTCATTTTTAAAAATATTTAGTTTATAAATGCTCTCTAACGGTTCATGTAGCTTTTCAGAATGATTAATTAAAATAAAGATAATTTTAACAAACCTAGTGGGGGCTCATATTTTTCAGCAATACAAGTAACTTAATTTCTTCACAATTTCCAGCTGCTCAAATCCAAGAGAAAATCTGCGAAAACTAATTCGTGGAGTAAATCATCGTTACAGATGATAGTCCATATTTCAAAACTTTGCTTCCATCATCGGAATGGCTTCCTCCACCATTTCCCTGTCGGAAATGGTGAAAATCAGTCAATTAAAGCTCGGCCTGCAGTGATGGACGCCATGCCGGGAAGGTTCAACGCACTAGAAAAGTCCCTTGCTCAGCAATAGGATAGACACAAAATGACTCCGGCTTTCCAAGAGTACATGGTATAGGCGTCTGAATTGGATGCATTTTTGAAGCAAGAGTTGTTAAACCAGCAGTTTTGTTCGCCCTTTGACTTATGAGTATATTTACGAAAGAAGATTTTGTTGTTGTTATTTAACTCCATAACATAATAAAGCGAATTTCCATACTGGGTATCTTCGCATTGATTATGCTTAAATTTGGTATGTGAAAAGTCAAATAAAGCATAAAATGACATCTGCTATGCATATTTCAATGTATCAATTCAGAACATCATTTCTTGAACGACCAAGCACCACGTGCTCGTGCAAGTTAAATTATAGTTTTTATTCATTTTAATCGTTTCATCGAATGAGTCACTTTGATGTCGCAAACGATCACAAAAAACTTTGTCTCGCATTTATTGTTTTTAAAAAATATCGCATTTCCTATTTATCTCATTTCACTTAATCACGTGATGACATTTTTCTAGGTTTCATTTGCTGTAGTCATTAACTTATTTTTTTAAAATCAAAGCTCTTGTAAATGCGATGGCAACGCTTTTATTAAAAGATGGTTTTTTTGAGATGCTTGTGCAAATAATAAAATTTTTATTTTTCACCTACGGACTTTTGTTGACGCTCATTCCCCAAATAACATCATGTTCTGACATGATAATAAGTCTTGATTTATAGCTTTTAACAAACTGATTTCCCCTTGTCTCTATTGTTATCAAATGATCTTTTTTTTCTAATATAGTCTGGTTTTCTGCCAAAAATCCTATTGTACACGATTATTTAAATTACGCACAGAAAGATTCGTATCTCGGATTATTATTAAAAATGAGCTTGAATGTGTTATTTTACTATCAAGAAGTTAAGGTATTGTCTGAATATATCTTCTCATCGTTGGTAATTGAAATTTTCTCTTATTAGGTTTGTAATCTTTGGTAGTCGAAGCTTTTGAAATCGTAACGTTGAAAACATTTTTTTTAAGAAGCTTTCAGTTATTAAATAGTAAATTATTTTAAGTTGAATAGGGCATAAGAATTCTTTATTAGAAAATTTTTATTGGTGTCGCTGAAAAATGTCAAACATCATAAACTTTAGGCATAATGATCTCTGATTTACGCTGTAAGTAACATGTGTTGTAAGTAATGTGAAAGATAAAGTTGAAAGAAGAGCGTACTCGAATTTTATTGTTTGTAAAATGTAAGCTTATAATATAAGTAATATTGTTTCTAAAATGTTTTACGTCGCATTTAGGCTCTCTCTCAAATAAAACAGAAAGAATTCCTAGAATAAAGTGAGGTTTTCGGCTTTGATCTATGGTGACTTTACTATATGTCAACTATTTGGTGACTATGGTAACTATTTAATTTCATGTCACTAGTTTTGAAAAATTGCTTTCCGTTTAACAATAATCGAATTTCAAGTTACAGAAAGCAACTGTTAGTCATGCTTGTGATTACTTAACCCGGCAGGACGGGCGCGAGGTGTTTCGACACCCTAAGCCCAAAAATATTCATCTGCTGTCTGTCTCTATAAACCGAAAATCAGTACCTGCCTCGAAGGTCAGTTTCCATGCATTGAGTCTAAAAACGGAGAATTCAGACTCCATTTTAGCCTTATAGAACGATTTTGGGGTGTGCGGACACCCCGTGCGCGCGCTCGTGTTAGTATTTTTCAATGCGAAATCATGGCTTGTTCCAGTCGTTCTGTTCAGTCTTTGCTTTGTTTGACGCATAAGCAAGAAATAAACAGACTTCAAGAGATGTCAGAGAAGATTTCGTCTGATGAAAATAATATCGAGGAAGAATTAAACGACTCAGATAATGATGACATATTCAGTGTTCACCAGTCTGAATTAGAAGCAGAATGCAATTCTTTAGAGGAAGTTTGCGACCACACTAGCTTTTTTTTATCGGAAAAGGCATAAAGAAAGCTGAGTGACGGACGATGCTATTTGTGTCCAAGAAACAAGGATATTAAATCGAAAACCCTGTGTGTGAGGTGCGACTAAAAAATATTTGTCGAGAACACTCAGAAATTGAAGCTGTATGTAATAACTACAAAAATCTAAAGTTTCAGATCCATGTACACCTAAATTATTAAGAAAATTGATTAGTTTCAGCATTTTAATTAACAATAATGTATAATTTTTATTATAATAAAAATTGTTAAAAAATAATTAAGTGTTACACGGGGAAAGTTCCGCTTTTCGAACTGAGATAAAAGCAGTTAGCGCTTTTAATTTATTCATTGATAATTTTGAAAATTACGATAATTTAACATATTAGTTATCATTTTTCCCGCAAATAAGTGTAATTATCATAAATCTTTTTAGAAAATAAAACCTTTAAAAAATTTCGCATTTATGCCATTTAATATGTTTGGGGTGTGCCTACACCCCAAACATATGCCCGTTCTCGTGTTACTTTTCGCGGCGCCCGTCCTGCCGGGTTAATGTCATGCCAGTGGTATTCGGCAGTAAATTATTTTTATATATATTTAAAAAAATTATGCAATCCACGAAAGAGAGGAAGATAGCATATCTTAAGGCCCTATCACACGGCAAAATATCGTCGGCACTTTCGCCAACAAACGACGACGAAAGTGATGTCACTTCAGGATTTGCTGTCTGGTAAACCTAAAAACTTAGGTTTACTTTATAGTGCATTTATCGCTCTTTATTCGTTTCTCCTACTTAGTGAATATCGGCAGTTTTCTTATTTCATAATTCGTGGGATTCTAGTCAAGACGGTGCTTAAATTTATAATTAAATCCTGGATAATTTCTTAAAGTGATCCGATTAGCTTTCAATGAATATAAAAGCCCATGGTAGCAATAATAGTTGTAATTTTTTTAAAAAACTCAAACTATCTTGGAATTTGTAGATATGTAAATTACGAAGCCAATGCAATAAAATTCCATTGCTTTAATAAATTGCAATTATATTGATGCATTATTGAATTTATTGGAATTGAATCACTTTTGCTTCTAATTTAATTTTTTGAGTGCTTAATACAATGAATATAATAAGGATTGTAAAATGAGACAAGTTGCACATTTATCGAATTTAAAAATACTTTTCTAGCCATTTTTTCTTTTGAATGTCTTTTTCATTTCTAATAGTATCAATCTTATTGTCAGTTATTGTAAATATTTATCGTACCATTCAACTAATTGTAATGTTTTCATCAAAATCAATAACAATGAAATGTGAAAAATAATAAAACTTTTTAATTATTCTTATTAACAGTTTTGTAATTATTTTTGTAGTAATAATGACTAGTTAGTAGTAGTTTTTGTAGTAATAATGGCAATTGTTTCTAATTTATCAAAATTAGTAACAATAAATTCTGTAAAATAATGAAACTTTTTAATTTTTCTTAGTAACAGTTTTGTAATTATTTTTGTAGTAATAATGACAAGAAAAAAAATGCTGATTTTGTGTTTGTATTTTATAAATTACTATAAATTTAACTAATCAATGTTAAATTTAAAACAAAAATATATTGAAAAGAAAAATGATTTGTGGTTGTGCATTCAATTAAGCTTAAAAGGTGCATACCATCATCAATAGTGCTGAAATTTTAAAATCATTTTTAAGTACCTTAAAAGTGCTTATTTTTCTAGAAAAGAGCAAATAAAACAAAAGTTGATAAATAAAACAGAAGAGGGGGGCCAATACATTTAAAATAAAATTAAATAACTTTTGAAATCAAATGATTTTTGTCTATATGAAAACTGATATTTGTTGGATCCATCTCGACAAATTTTAGGTTTTGTGTACATAAAAATAAAAACTACTGTGTCTAGATGTGCAGTGCAAATAATTAAAGTTAGGAATTTGAAATATGGCAAGAAATTGATTCTAGGACATAAAATATTTACTAAGAACATATTTTTTTGGATTTTAATTAAAAATAAAAGCAATATTTAAAAACATTACCACCATATCATTGATTAAGAAGAATTTTTTACTCTTTTAAATTTGATTGAATGTTTATTCCCTCCTATTTATTTTTTTAAATTAATTTTTGAGAAAGTATATTTAACTCAATTTGTATTTATCATTCTTTTAATTAATTTTTATTTTCCCAAAGAAGTTCAAAATTATAAAACAATTAATTGAGTAGGATTCTTCATTTGATAAATTCTAAGGCATTACACTATTTAGACTCGCTCATTTCTAAAATTGCTCTTTAAAAAAATTTGTTAAATGTTTTGTTTTCATTTTATTTGCAACTACAGAGCTTGTTTTTTTAAAAAAAATCTTTGTGGATTTATTACCAGTATTTGTGATAAATAGGAATCATTAAATAATTTTCATTCAATAATAATAATCAAAAAATAATTTTCCAAAATATGTTATTGCATTTTCCTTAGTTTTTTTCAAAGCTAAAGTATTAAAACTTCATTTATCTTTACATGGATATTAAAAAACAGGTTTGTCGTAAAATTTCAAATTGCCAAGCATTTAAATAAAATAATAACCTCCACATTACATCAGGAATGAGAAGCAATAAAACACTTGTTTTTTAATCTGACCATTTCCAAGTGTGTGGTTATTCTATGCATCTTTCTCAATGCAAATGTATAATCAGAAATATCATTCTAAATTAACTGTTAATTTGTTAAATTTAAAGAAAAAATGTGGAAAAAGAAGCCTGAATTTTATTGTCTATCATCTATTAAAAAATAATTTTTGAGAATGTATATTGGACTCAATTGGTATTTATCATTCCTTTAAATAATTTTTATTTCCCCACACCAGTTCAAAATTATAAAACAATTCCATTCCAAAACTATTTCTAATGGTATCTATAGTAGTTTTTTGCTAATGATAAAAATATGATCTTTTTATATTTTTGTCAAAACCAAATATGTTTTATATTTCTTCACTATTTAGTCTCACTCATTTCTAAAATTGCTCTTTAAAAAAATGTTAAATGTTTTGTTTTCATTTTATTTGAAACTACAGAGCTGTTTTTTTAAAAAATCTTTGTGCATTTATTACCAGTATTTGCGAAAAATAGGAATCATTAAATAATTTTCATTCAATAATAATAATCAAAAATAATTTTCCAAACTATGTTATTGCATTTTTCTTAGTTTTTTCAAAGCTAAAGTATTAAAACCTCATTTTTTTACATAGATAATTAAAAACAGGTTTTTCTTAAATTTTTAAATTGCAAAAAAAAAAAAAAAAAGAAGAAGAAGAAAAGAATATTATTTAAAAAAAAAAAACCCCTCTACATTACATCAGGAATGAGAAGCAATAAAACATTTGTTTTTTAGTGTGCCCATTTCCAAATGTGTGGCCATTCTACGCATCTTTCTCAATGCAAATGTAGCATCAGAAATATCATTCTAAATTAACTGTTAGTTTGTTAAATTTAAAAGAAAAAAATATGGAAAAAGAAGCCTGCATTTTATTGTCTATCATACAAAAGGTGATTTCGTTTTTTGCTAATGATAAAAGTATGATCATTTTTATATTTTTGTCAAAACCAAATAGTATGTTTTATATTTCTGCAACATTGTAGGAACATCTAAGTATTAAAATTTAAAATCACTATTATATTTTTAACTCTAACATTGAGTTAAAATTTTTTAATTATATAGAAGCTGTTAACAAACTATTTAATTAATTACTATAATCAAAAGATTATATTATTATTTGAATAAATAAAGACTGAATATGGTCAAATATATTTCACATAAAGAAAACAATTCACATCAGAATTAATATTTTTTTTTTTATTTACTTAAAAATATCCTGTTGAATATCTGAAAATTCCATCACAATTTCACAATCCTTCTAGATAACTATACCCCATACGGTAGTGCCAGTTTTTTTAAAGTGGGGGCAATAAGTTGTTCCACAGAATGGAGAAAAGATACCGTAGTTTTACTTCGCTTTTTTCATTCTGTCGAAACTATTTTTAGTATTTAGCAATATGTAACATTAAATGCACGCTTTTTCAATATTATTGTAGCGCCAACCGATCCCTTTCTTGGCACACTACGTCACAGAAAAGTTTCACATGATTGGTTGAATTTCGTTTGTAAACAATATTTCCCTCACTATCGTGGACATTTTCAAGCAGGTTAGAAAAAGTTGACGATGACGGAAAACTTGCTTGACCGGTTACCAGAGGGCACAAATCGACAACTATCGACGAAAGTTTCGCCGTGTGATAGGGCCTTTACATAATGAATCACGAAGGGTGTTAAAATTACAAGGCGTTCAAATTCTCTTCCGAGACAATCCTCCATCTCCATTCCAACACCCTAAATTTATTATCCGAATTTAACCCATTTTCTTGGAGACACCACTTGTTTGTTCTACGAACTTCCCTGTCTAATAACGGGTGCTCTTCTCCCAGAGACTCGGGCAGGCTTAATTTACCCTTTCGTCCATGTCATTTAGAGGACCGGCCCCCGCCCCTTCGGACCACTAATCAGCGGGTTCGTTACTCTCGCGCCTAACCTAGTTCCAGAACTCGGCGAGGGGTCCTGCGAGCTCAATCATCATTAGTTCGATAGGCGAATGCCATTTTACCCATTGTCTGACGGACCTCTTAATCACTCTACCCCCTTTTGATTGAGAATCCCGGCCCATTTCTGGAGCCACCTTCTGACCCGATGTAATAACTCGTTGTCTCGCGGCCGGGATCGACGTCGCTTATTTAGTTGTCCGATACATGAACACCGCTGCTCCCAGGATTGAATATCTGTCTTGAAGTCAGCGTCGGGGGAAGTCATTTTGTCAATGGTCAAGAAAGCGGAATAATGCAGAAAAAAAAATGTTTTTTTTTCCTAATAATCCCCTGACATACGAATTTATTAAGCTTTCTTAGATGACATCCTATTTTGGTTATTTATTGTTAATTTGAATTTCTTTTTTCAATTCCTACTATTAGCTCCCACTCTCCCTATATAT
>JAOUZG010040464.1:2649283-2718581 GCA_026289955.1 Argiope argentata | reverse complement strand
AATAACTAGGTATTCTATAAATTAACTGATGAGAGACAGTTAAAAAGTGTAAAATAAACAATTTATCTAAAATGAAATAACTAGGTATTCTATAAATAAACTAATGATAGATTAAAATGAAAAAGAAGCAATGTATCTAATTTATGCTGCGTATAAATGGTATTTATGGAAACGTACCATAAAATCATTTGTTACAACAAGGAATACTAAAATGACACTTGGAATTACAAAGAACATTGTTTCTAAAACAAAAACATTCTTTGTTGACACACTGGGTTTTACACAAACATTTTTTAAATCCCTGGAGAGTACCTAAACTTTGAGGTACATGATATAGATCATTTTACACTTTAACGGACACGATCAGTTATTTCATGGAATTATTAAGTATTCTATAAAATAACGGATTTCATACTTTAACGATAACATATATATATATATATATATATATATATATATATATATATATATATATAATATTAGCGTTATTAGCAATTTTCTAGCGTTAATAAAATACTTTCTATTTATCCACTCAAGTTCAAGTAATTTTTTTAGAACTTGTAGTGGTTGACATTCGATGTTAATACAGTTTTTTCAAATATTAATTCACTAATTTTTTATTAATTTATTAAAAACTAATTTTCTCGCCTTTATACTATTTTTTTACAGTAGCTGTAATTTTTAGGTCGAGATAGCTTGGTCGGTATGGCGTTGGATTCGCTTCCTTTCTGCTGAGAGTTCGAACCTGGTGACAAAGTTGATCGTTATTCGGATGCCCAGGGGTTCATGAAATAACTGATCGTGTCCGTTTAAGTGTAAAACTCTCTTGTATTTCATGGCTTAACTAGTTATTTCATAGAATAACGATCTGCAGCCCGTTAAAGTGTAAAATGATCTACTTCATGTAGCTCAAAGTTTAGGTACTGGCCAGGGATTTAAAAAATGTTCGTGTAAAACTCAGTGTGGCAACAAAGAATGTTTTCTTTTTATAAATAATGTTCTTTGTAATTCCAAGTGTCATTTTAGTAATCCTTTTGTAACAAATGATTTTATAGTACGTTTCCATAAATACCAATTATACGCTGCATAAATTAGATAAATTGCTTCTTTTTTATTTTAATCTATCATTAATTTATTTATAGAATGCTTAGTTATTTCATTTCAGATAAATTGTTTATTTTACACTTTTTAACTGTCTCTCATCAGTTAATTTATAGAATACCTAGTTATTTCATAGAATAACTAGGTATTCTATAAAATAACTGCATTATATATATATATATATATGTATATATATAATATAATATGAATCAAAAACAGAAGTAAAATGAGAAATAAAAAAATACGATAGTGAAAATAGGAAAGAACCTAAAGAAATCAAAAATCAAAAAAAGAAATATGACCTGATAGCTTTCTCAAAGTCACCATCAGGCAGGGGTTCCTATAAAAGGTAGAATTTTTTTTCTATAAAGGGTGAGACTATTGTCTAAAAAAGTAACCCTTCTGTATCTTCTTCTGTGACCCGAAAGGGTTAATTTTTTTGACAATAGTCTAACTATTTACAGAATAAAATTCCACCTTTTATAGGAATCCCTGCCTGGTGGTGACTTTGAGAAAGCCATCAGGCCGGATTTTTTTTTATTTCTTTAGGTTTTTCCTTATTTTCACTATTGTATTTTTTTATTTCTCATTTTACTTCTGTTTTTGATTCATCTATGATCCCCTATGTTTTTAGGAATAGCAGCCAATATGCTCACTAAATACATTTGTGTATCTTTTTATTTTAATAGTTAAAATGACAATTCGTAATGTATCTCTTATAAAATCGTGTCTTTGTTCTTATATATATAATACCTTGTTCCAATTTTCAAGCATTAATAAAATACTATCTGTTCATCCAATCAAGTTCAAGCAATTTTTTTTGAACTTGTAGTAGTTGACATTTGATCTTAATACAGTTTTTTCAAATACTAATTCATTAATTTTTTATTTAATTAAAAGCTAATTTTCTCGTCTTTATAGTAGTTGTAATTATTATGTCAGGATAGCCTAGCTGGTTGGGGATTCATATGGCTGGTTGGATTCATATACTTTCTGCTGCGAGTTCGAACCTGGTCACAAAGTTCTCCACGTCGAGATTTATACCACTGGGCGTGCTGAGTCATAAGGGATTCTTATTCGGGTGCTCAGGGGCCCGTACCCCAGAAGCTACTGCAGCCTTTCTTCCGTTGTAAAGCGGAACGCGAGAACAACAATTGTAATTGTTTAATAAAAAGTAACTAAAATAGAATCTTTTTTAACTTTCAAAATTTTTCCTAATATCCAAAGTAGGAATGGATTTTAAGAAATTGCTTTTTATGTTGTTGTTTAATAATATATGGATCATTAAAGCATTTGAGATATTAAATCGTTTCAAAATGATTTTTGAATATTTAAATACTTAATTCTGTGGCTTAGTTGCAGACATGAAATTAAAAATTCAGTAATTCGATGTGCGTGTGAAACACGTCATTGTGTGCAAAGGGGTTTAAAGAGTACTTATATCTGAATTAATTATTACTGCAAAGTTAATTAAATTTTATTGATCTTTATTTATGTAGGTGAATTTAGTATTTCTCAAACTATGTTCTGGAAAAGTGTTTTTCATGTTTTTAACTTTAAAAATTGCTGTATTATCATCTGAAATCATTTGATTTGATTTGATTTTTATTTATTTATTACGTTCCGCTGTCTTCATTAAGACGATATCATGATCATTTTATTTTTTACTTCTTGTGAAATATGACATCACATTTTCCACCGTGACTTTTCTCTCTTTATGAATACTACCACGAAGCTGTAACGTAACTACGCCGTTAGTTTAAACTAACAATTATATTTATTAGAAAGAAGCAAATCACAGCAGTATGTGATTAAGAATTTGCCCATCACTGATGGGTCTTAGATTTCCTTTTCATACAGAATATTTAAGAAAAATCTAGGACCTTCCGGATCTTAGATAAGAACTAGAATTGGAAATCTAGATTTTTCCAGAGCTCAGAATTTTATGAATTCTGCCACGAAGCTGTAAAGATTTACCTCGCTGCATTAACCCTTTGTGTTCCGATGTCGAATGTGACTCGATATTCAAGATTGTGCATCATTTTGACATTTTATTTGTTTATTTTTCGAATTTAACTGTTAAAAATGCCTACACTATGGTTAAGAGATGTAGATTATTTTTTCAAATGAATTTGACTTAAGAGAATTATGTATATTTATTTTTCATAGCAATAAACAAATCTTTGTATTAGGGGAATAGTTTTGCATCTAATTATTTTTCGGACTGCAAAGGGTTAAACAAACAATTAGATTTTTTGGAGAGAAGCAACTCACAACCGTACGCGATTTTGAACTTGCCCATCCCTGATGAGACTAAGCTTTCATGTACATAGAGAACATTTCAGAACAATCTGGTTTAAGTGTTTAGAAAAATCTAGAATTTCTTCTAGAAACAAAATATGGTTCTCACAGGATAAAAAAGAAATGCAATAAAACATCAATTAATTAAGGACAATAACTTTGAAAATTAAGGTACACATTGCCATATTAGACAAATATTTAACATTAAACATCTTTGAGAATCTTGTCAAAAAAAAATGAAGTTGCGAAAGCTTTCTCTACTGTTCAGTTTATGTTGAAAATTAATCAATACATTTCTGCTGCAAATGCAAAACAACACTACAAATTTTGCTTTTTAAATTAAAAACTATTTTATCTTGGGTCCATTTTAAAAATAAAAACCGACTTCAGTAACATAAATCCCGATGTTTAAATATTAAATTCTAATATTAACTCCTAACGAATACTAGACCATCGCATCCTGTACCCGCATTAAAAAAAAATTCCTCGAGATTAAACCTCGCATATGTTTTAAGAATGTCCCTTTCATATTTAATTTAGGTTATGGCTTTAAAGTTAAGAGAGAGAGAGAGAGAGAAAAGTGGGGAAAAAAAGAGGCACCGAAATTCTTCCTTAATTCGTGGCTATCGTGTTTTCTTGCATCCGAAACTCATTTTATTACAAGAGGGGGAAAAAAAGAGGGAGAAGCTCTTCTGGATTAATTCCCATCTGGGATTCTCATTACTCTAGGATTTCGAAGGCCTATCTCGAGAAACAAGTGTGCGAACTGCTTGCTTCAGAGGAGGGGTCTACTTAGCTGAATAAATCGTTTTCTTTTGGATAAATCTTTTTTTTTTTCCATCTCTGTTTTCTTATCTTTAAATATCCTGCTCCCTCTTATTTCCCCTTAACTTTTTAGTATATATCAATGGCGTTCGAATTCGATCGTACCTAAATTTAAATTCCGAGATTTTGCTTCGGAATTAGGCGAGTAGTTCTTTTCGTTTTTAAGTTCGGAATAATTTGCTGTCGAATAAATAAATAAACAGGGAGGGGTTTTTTTTTTTTTGCTGCGGTGCTGCATTTTCGATAGCTTCGTGAATAATTTTAGTATTTTGTTTATAAATTCCTATCTCCATTTTCCACAAGTGATATTTGTTTTTGATGTCGTCTTAATTTTAGTTGTATTTATCGTAAGAGAAACAAAATAGTGTTTTATCGTTTCTTATCGATTTGTAAAGAATTCCATGGATGCTGCATATAAGTGGTCAAAAGTTTCGAATTAATTGGTTGTGGTACGAAATCACCATAAGTTTAATCTGGTTCATTTCAGTTTTTCATTAACCGTACTGTAATCTTATTTAAATTCAAACGACTATTCGAATGCCAACTTTTTATTTTATCTAGGTTCAACCGACCTCGCAACGATTCAAAACGAATGAGTTCTATGCTTTCAATAGCTGATTCCATGTGAGCAGGGTTACAATAAATAAGCCAAGTCGGCGAATGGTTGCAACATTTTAACAAAGAGTGCCAACATGTAGTATGTCAGTTTTGTTTAATTAGGATTTTTTTAATACATGTAAAATGTTTTTAAAGTGATAGGGCAAATGTCATCTAATTATTATGATAGACAAAGACTGTTCAATAACTTTTTTTTTATTGTTGAGCATTTAGAAATCCCCGTGCACCACTAAGAATCACACTGGGTTCGCAGAAGTAGACAACACATTTCATAAAGACATCACATACAGAACAGCTTCTCACGCATCACAATCGCTTGCACATATCCTTTTTGCTGAGGGGGGGGGGCATATTCAAACATATCCCCGATAGAACAGATAAAGAACCATGCCCGAACCGAGGCTCGAACCCAGGTCAACAACGGGGAAGACGCTCTATCATTGTAATAATCAATATGATTGAATTTCAATAACTGTAAGTCTCAATTTTGTATTCACTTTCAGTCATGTAACGTGAGTCCACTTTAATAGTGGAGTATTGATTAATTTCTATAGATAGTCATACTTTTCCAATTAGAAAAATGTTACGAGAAATCATAGTGCCACGAAAATACCTATAGTGGATGCCTATATTAGACGAATAATTAATTTGATAATGCATAATATTTTATTAAACAACACGAAAACAACAGCAGAACAGCAAAAAACCATTTTTACAAATAATAATATATTATTTAATATATTATTAATACAGTAATAAATTATATAATATAGAATTAATTGCAAGTGACAAAAATGTTTCTTTTTCGCGTACTTATTTTGGATGTAATCGTTACACATATATAGCAAAATCATCTACGCTGTTTTTTTTAAAACTCAAAGCGACTTTTTAATGTCAAAGTTCACTTGATTATTAAATTCCGTTCAGTATTGCGAATGATTCGGTGTTAAATCGAGAACCGTGTCATAGTATCTTTTGCGATGTTTTTTTCTTAAGTTCTTAAAAATCAAATCCGCAGATTTCTAAAATTGTCCTTTTCACATTTCGTTCAGGTTTTTGGCATTTAAAGTTGAAAGAAAATAGCGAAAAATAAAATAAAAATATAAAAAAAAAATCACTGGAATTCTTCTTTTAATTCGTAGCTATCGTGTTCCCTCGCATACAAAACTCATTTTATTACAAGAGAGAGAAAAAAAGTGCGAGAAGCTCTTCTGGATTAATTCCCATCTGGGATTCTCATTACTGGAGGATTTCTAAGGCCTATCTTGAGGCACAAGTGTACGAACTGCTCGCTCTAGAGAAGGAGTCTGCTTAGCTGAATAAATCGTTTTCTTTCTTGGATAAATCTTTTTTTCCCCCTTCCCTCCCTACTTTCTTATCGTCTTTTAACACCCACCCACCTCTTTTCCCTTAACTTTTCAGTATCCATCAATGGCACTGGAATTCGATCGTGCCGAAATTTAAATTCCGAGATTTTGCTGAATTTAGGTGAGTTATTTTTCTTCTTTTTGGTTGCGGAATATTTTGCTGTCAGAAAAAGTAAACTGCAAGTTTTATTTTTTTTTTTTTTTTTTTTTTTTTAGGATGGGGAGTTTTTGATAACCTTTCTCGACGTTATTTTTTAAAATTTTGTTTACAAATTCCTACCTGAATTTTTCGCAAACCATTTTTTTTAATGTTGTTAAAATGCCTCTTTTTTGTTGCTTATGTTTTGTTTATGGTCGTCACATAAAAAACCATGATTTGTTTTTCTCATTCTTTTCTTAACTTGATTCGTATTGCAAGTAAGTGGATAAAAATTTCAAAGTTACACTTATTTTTCTTTTTCGTTAAGTTAGGTATTTTACTTATTTTTTTTTTTTTTTGAAAAAAAATCAATTGTCGAAATGGGTCAGCTTTTAAGTCAACAGCATTTACAATTTGACCAGAGCATTCCATCCATTTCCTAGAGCAGGGGTGGAGAACCTTTGTGCATCAATGTGGCATTTTTTTCTTAAGAAATATTTAATGAAATATATGCCTGCAATCAAATAATTTTGACTTGTGATTGTTGGAAAAATAATAATACTAAATGCTATCAACTCAAAGCTTTTTATTTACTACGAAAAAATACATTTTGCTCTGTATACCAGTAAAGGCTTCAGTTACATGTGTAATTTGTTGTTGTTGTTACTTATGGCACTTGCCTATGGACAAACCCGCTGCTAATACAGTAGCAGATTTAAGCGAAAGGAGCGTCTCTTGTTTTTGAAGTAACCCCAACTGAGACCGAGAGTACTACTTAGCTACACACTCACCACATTTGTTTGCACAGCCCATTTTTACAGGGGGGCACAGTCACACATCTCACAGATAGCACACAAGAAGAACAACCAGGCCCGAACCGGGACTGGAATCCGGGACTCCCAGAACACGAGGAAGACGCACTACCTCTGTGCCAGAAAGCCGGCACATGTGTAATTTAAATTAAATGAACATTAGTGCAACTTTTGTTGTTGAAATATAGATGATAAACATAGGATTCTAAAATGTTTCTTTTAGTAGAACGCACGCTGAATTGGAGTCATCTGCCAATTTAAGCGAATCTTTAAAGTTATTCATCTCTGAAAATAATGACTTGCAAGCATAGGTAGATGAAAATACGGTTAAAATAGCATGAACCAGCTTCTTCAAACCGTTTAATATGTTTGGAATCAAATTCCATGCTTCCGAAATTTCATCACTGGCATTTTTACTTATATCGCTTGTTAATCTTTCTATTTTAATCAATTTCGACATTTTTCTTGCTTCCATAAGTTTTTGAATCCATTTTCAACTAGACTGGAAATCAGGCAGTTGCATATAAAATTCTTTAATTTTCAACCAACTTGGGAAGCGTTCAGTTTTATCAAATGAAGTCACATGCAAACCGTTTTGATCTTTGTCGTGTCCAAAATATTATGCCGTGTGCCATCCTTTTGCCATCCCTTCCTTAGAGTGTAATGGTTTTGCATTCGAATTAAACCATAATGTATGCTGATATTTTTTGATAATTCTATCCGCTGAATTGTCACTACAACATTCACATAGTTTCTTTTCGCAAAACTATCAGAAATTTATCTTTATGCAACAAATTTCATATGCGGTTTTGAAATGAAAATCTCATGCTATTTATGGATAAAATAGTTTATACTTTTTCGTAAATGTAGAACAAATAAAATAGTGTCAAAAAACTCGAACTCAAGGGAGTTTTTGACGAATATTCTTCTTTCCAACATCCCTGAGTTCAAAAAACACACTTTTGGAAAATGTTCATCCGTTAGCTGTGACTGAAATAACTTAGAAATGTTTTCGTCTAGATAGATGAAATTTGGTATATGATTATTACATTAAATTTGATTTCTATCGAATTTTGAGGAAAACCCGCGCCGAGAAAGTCTGGCCGTCTCGCTGTTAGAATATAAAAACTACAAAACTAAGAAGGCTAGCTAAATAAAAATTCGATATACAGAATTAATATTTGTAGTTTAAACACACCAATTTTTTAACCGAACCCAACAAATAATTAACCCACTATCAGTCTATATTAAAAACAAGCAAAGACGATAACTAAAAGACGCAACGACTTAAATGTATCAAATTAGGTATATGTTTTTGTGACTACAAGTAAAATTTTGTGTCAAATTTTGTTTTCGACACAGAACCGTTTTTCATACCGTTTTTCAAATATTAACTCACTAATTTTTTATTTATTAATTAAAAACTAACTTTCTCGCTAAAAATCTTCATTCCCCCTTTCACCTGCCAAATAAGTAACGAATTCAGTCCCCCCCAGGTAATGTGGCTAGGCTTAACATGTTTTCGACTGGTTATTTCAAACGACTCTGTTCGTTTTGAGTCACTTTAGTATTGCAAACGATCCAAAAAACTTTGTGCCGCATTGATTGTTTTAAAAAAAACATCACATTTCCGATTTATTTCATTTCATATAATCGCGTGCTCAAAATGACATTTTTCTAGGTTTTATTTGGCTGTAGTCATTAACTTATTTTTTTTAATCAAAGCTTTTGTAAATGCGATGGCAGAACTTTATTAAAAGCTGATTTTTTTGAGATACTCTTGCAAATAATGAAAATTTCATTTTACACGTACGGATTAAAATTTTTATTTTTCGCCTGCGCATTTTTGTTGACGCCTAATCCCCAAAACATCATGTTCTGACTTTATAAAAAAAATAATGAGGGAAGCTTTTCGAGATTAATTTCCCCTTGGAATTCTCATTACTTGAGACTTTTAAAGGCGTATTTCAAAAGAAACGAGTATACGAATTACTTGCATGAGAGGTGGGATCTACTTTGTTGAATAAATCTTTTCCTCCGAAATGGTTTTTTTTTATTCCATCCCACCAATGCTTTTTTTATCGCCTTTTAGCACCCCACCTTCCTGTCTCTTCGTAACTCCGTCGACGTATATCAATGGAGTTCGATTTCGATCGTGCCCAAATTTAAATTCCGAGATTTTCTTCCGGATTTAGATGTTCGGCTCTTTTCATTTTGTGCCAGAATAATTTGCTGCCAGGAAATTTTATTCTGGAAACGTCTTTGGTGATAGGGTAATTTCGAAAACCTCACTCCTCGATTTTGCTTCTGCAGTTCGTTCTTCAAATCCTTGTCTGCATTTTTCGTAACCATATTTTGCATGTTGGTGGGATGCTTTTCATACTCTATAGATTTCGGCAAAGTAAATAATTTTCTTATCGAATTTAGAGCCTGTATTTGTCTCTTTCTTTATCTAAAAATCTGTATAAAAGGAATTTTTAGTTAATAAAAACGGAATTAATATAAAATTTTCTGGTTTTAGTTCTTTGCAGTTCGAAAAATAAGATACATAATGATACCTGTATGAAATAATCAATATTATAAGCATTATAAAATTATAAATTAAAAACGATTTTGGAAACGATCTAATAAAACTAAAATGCTAAAAAACACGAATGTATTTAGAGATCGCTTGTGCTGCTACTACTACTATTACTAAAGCATTGATGAACGTAACCAAATTAGTAAAAAGGAATAAAAATAAAATAAGAATCCGATCTGAAGACTTTCTCAACGTCACCCTCAGAGATTCAAACAAGGGAATTTTTCTTTGAAGGGTCTGAATTTTTTCCCCAACAATATTAGCCCCTCGTGACCCGAAAATCCCCCAAAATTGAGGACTTGGAGATATACCATTTTTTTTACAGACATCAAGCAAGAATTAGAATTAATATAATCTCAAATGTATACGAAAATTTCAAAAACAAAAATAAACTATAGAAGAAAACATAAAATCAGTTATTTTAAAAAAAAAGGAGGAACAAAAAAGAGAGAACGTACCATTTGCTGGTAAAACTATTACGAAGAAAGCATTCCAACCTGCTCCTTCGTTTTAAATTTTGCATCTTCATTCAAGTACAAAATAGTTAAATGATCTCAGCGCCATCTATTGATAACCATGCAACCTATAACCATGGCAGTACTTGTGGTATTAAGGATCAATCATTATCTAGCAAGAATGAGAAAGTGATGCACCTTTCAGAATGGAGAGTCAGATCCAACGTAGGATTCCAAAGTATTAGTACAAAAATTATGGTTGTATGTAATTGCAATTTTAATTTATAAGTTATAATTCGATGCCCGTATGACGCTCGAGCACAATGATTAAGGAGTTAATCGGTATTTGTGAAACGATTCTAAATGCATTGTTTAGTTTAATCACTTTATATCCAACCTCAGCCGACGTCCTGACACAAGGGTAGCGTGTCGTCCCCGTGATTTGGCTTCCTGGGTTCGAGTCCCGGTTCGAACATGGTTATTCTTCATCTATTCTATCTGTAAAATGTGTGAATGTGCCCCCCCCCCGTAAAAAGGAGCCGTGTAAGCGAATGTAATGCGTGAGTAACTAAGACGTACTGTTGACCTTAGTTGGCGCTTCTAAAACAAAAGACGCTCCCTCGGCTTAAAATTGCTTATTACATCGCCAAGCTTGCCCCTGGCAAGTATTATTAAAAACAACAACAACATTCCCTTTCTGACTTTAAAAAAATGTATAATTTTGTATAAATATCGTGGAGAGAAGTCTAATTCTGGTTTGATTAGTTGTTGTAGGGTTTGACAATATAACCCTAGTGATGCTTTACAACGGAACGTTAATATACCTTAACTAAACTAAACCGTCTACTTGTGTTACGGTAGATAACATGTTAATAGGTCACGAAACGGTCTTCAAATTTGACTTAGGGGATTTTCATTCGGTGATTAGTGATGAATAGATGATTCAATTATTTTGACGATTGCAGTTTTTTTCTTCGTATGCTTCGTATATGAGAAAGTTAAAAAAGGACATATTGTCTCTATGCAGAGTAACGCCACCTGTATTTATACGTTTAAGAAACATAATCAATTACATTAGTCACTTGATATGACCGCATTTACGACATTCAAGATTATTACGGAAAATAAAATAATCTCGGAGTTATTGGCGCTTCTGTTTTCCAATTTAGGGAATATATATATATCGAAAAAATTTACTACTTTAACCATCGCATAGAAACAAACATACAAAAAAAACCCCTGATCACGTTACGAAAGAATTCTCGTGATGTCCGGGAAAAACCGCTCTTTACCGGGGCCTTAGAAGGGTTTAAAATCTTTGGAGAAAATGTCAAAGTCTCGTAAACAAACGAATTTGAGTTTTATGACCTGGCCCGCAAAAAGGGTAAAACTTTCTCCGTGTTGGACATTTCCGCTCCGAGATAAAAGACCATCTGTGCCCGAGAGTGACATTCCCTCCTTGGCGATAAAACTTTTAAGTTGCCAGATTTTTCAAATGCATTCCGGGTAGTAACTGGAGAAATATGACACAAAATAAGTGCGGTGTCGCTTTCGTTGGCGCTTTTTGGAGTGAGAATTCGAAGATTTATGGACAGCAAATTTTTATTATTTATTTTTTATGCATCGTCTCCTTGTCTGCAATAATAATACTAATAATTAACTAGATTATAATCCAAATCTTGACTTTAATAGTTCTCCTGATTATAGTGTATGTAAAAGATTCAGTTTCTTCTGCTTTTCAAATTCTTACGAGTGTGGATTTCACTGTGAAAGGTTAATATTATTAATAATACTGAATAGTCGTTGGTATAGCAGAAATGAAATCTTTTTTTTCTTATTATTTTTCTGTTTTGAAAAATAAAAATGATCGCTTCCCAAGGTCTTTTTATCACTGTTTGACATTTCTTTATAGGGGTACCGGTGTTCTGGTGATAAGGCCTCAGCTTTATAAATTAACAGAATCGAAACCTGATTCCACCGAAGAACCGTCGTGTAAGTGTGTCGGGTGCATGTTAAATCCTTCTTGTCGCTTGTGTTATGCGGAAATCAGAAGAGAGTGTTATCTGCTCAGGTATCATCCTCGTCTTCTGACCTTTGTTCGAAATTACTAGGTTAGTCCGAAAATAGTCTTAATGGTTCTTTGAAACAGGACTTTAATATAAATAAATTGAACTGACACTTCCCTGTAATCCGCCCCGCTTTGCTTGTTAGATATCAATCATGGCCAAAGATAATAAAAACATTAATCGGTATATGTATATAATATACGAAACTAATTATTCTACATTCTAAAAAAATTGAATTACACGAAACTCCTGCGTCAGTGCAACTATAAGGTTGAAGTTGAACGGCCGATTATATTCCCCCACGGAATTAAAAAGCTGCATCTGCACATTATTTTCTGAAATTATATAAGCCCCGATTACTCTTCCCCACAGTTTCTTTTTCTTGCTTTATGCCTTCGTAATCGGCATGCTGCAGTCTCACCAAATGACAAAAGAACAATATGTAGTTGTTACTTTGAAACTAATAAAAATCATTATAGAATTTCATGACTGTTTTCTCAAAGTAGTATGTTTTACACGCCTGCAGAAAGAAATAATATTATTATGAATTCTATAAATTGGACGTGCCGGCATCCTGGCATAGAAGTAGCGCGTCTCCCCCGTAAACTGTGCGTCCTGTGTTTGAATTCCAGTTTGGGCATGGTTGTGCTTCAGTATTATATCTGTAAGGTATGTGAATGTTTCCCCATGTGAAAAGAGGCTGTGCAAGCGAATGTAAAGAGTGGGTAGTAAAAGAATTATTCTTGGACTTAGTTGGCGCTACTACAAAACAAGATACGCTGATTAGGCTCAAATCGCTGACTACCTCAGCGAACTTGTCCATGGCAAGTGCCATAAGAAACAACAACATAAATTGGACGTATTTCATTTATTGGCAAGGAATCTGGATTCAATTTAGACGATATGGCGACCCAACGTTACGAAATTATTGCTCTTTTTCAGAATATTTGGGAGTCTTGAAAGTATATAAAAACCTTGTTGTAATGACCGATAACCTAGATCGATTTACAGCACAGCATTCTGGACTTTTCTTCTGCTCTATGAGTGAGTTAATTCGAATTATTAAAAACTTGGTAGTTTTTCTTTTACCAATTGTAAATAACAATCGTAGCAACAACAATAAACTTAAAATTTCTATCTGTGCTGTCTTTATTAAAACCCATTCAATCCTTAACCCTGCCCAAACCAGAGCAATACACATATATGTAGGAGTCTAATATAATCTTTTACAATTCTCCCTTTGAGTTATGTCTACTATTGAATGTTGATAAAAAAAAAATGAAGGCAGACTATGGTTAAATAAAATAGCTCTGTGGGATATCCTACATATATATAATACAAAATTTGTGGTTTTGTAAAAAAGGTCAGAATTAGTGTAGCAGTTATCTTTTTACAGGCTACGTTACACGCAAACAATTTACATACAAATTTTAGAAATAGTTTTATAATATATATGAGCATATATTAAAGCCTGCGAAACATGTCATTCTTTGACCTGAACTGAGTCATTTTGCCATAAGGCATCAGAGGTCTGTCTCTGGCGTCATTAGTCAGTTACGGTTAAAATTACAAGAGCAACTTCATTTGCAGTTATATCGTTCTGTAAATATGATAATTTGAAAGTCAAATAATTTTACTGTATAGATTAAATTTGATTTCCAATTACGATATCAAAATTATGAAGCTATAATCAGTTTTGGTTGCAAATGACTAAATGGAAGAACACTAAAATCCATATTCTATTTTTTTTTCAGTATACTTCGAAATACGACGCAAATATCATTAAATTTTTAAGACATATGGGAAAGTTAAAGAAAGATAACTCCAGTTGATTTTAAACTATGCCCCCCCCCCTGTATTTTCTGGTCCTTTGAGTATCACTACTGTGTGCTTAAAGATCAACCTTAAAGGGGGTGGGGACACCGACTCAAAGAATCGGCACACTTCGGTCCTTTCAAGCTTCATAAAGTTTCTTGCGGAATCGGTGATTTACTGAGCGTGCACCCTTAAAGTGTCCTTTAGAGGAGAGAAGGCTACACTTTTATCTCCCACTGCTTCCGACCGTGCAGTCGCTGGGCTGCTCAGCGTGCCCAACCCCCCTATCCAGTTCTTTATTGAGATTGTTTTATTGCTCGTTAAAGCAAGCTCAATTTAATTTATGTTTGCTTTAATAGTTCGGACATGTAATATTTTCTCTCGAGGCACTAAAAATAAAGTTAACTGCCTAGATTGTAACTCTACCCTATTAAGCCGAGTACTGTTCCCTAAAAGATTGTGTACTCTTTTAGGAATAAAATTGTAATAGTTAAGCAGCATAACCATTCTTTTTGTGCTTGCTTAAAGATATAAAGTATTTTCCCTTTTTTAAAAAATCGTTTCTGCGCTGTGGCTGTCGTTTTATTGTGATGGCTGAACTTGTAAAATAAGCTTTAAGTAGTGGCATAAGAGTATTTCTGTCGTTATAAATATTTTTCGGTTTTTAATCACCCTAAGCAGTGGATTGTATATCGAAAATTATTTAAATAAATTTCGAATTTATTACTTTTCGCAGTGATTGATATTCTTAATTATTTTCTACAATTTCGGTGATATGAATAAAAGATGAAAATGAAATCTGCTATGCATGTTTCAATGTATCATGTCAGAACATCATTTCTTGAACGGCCAAGCACCACGTGCTCGTGTGAGTTCAATTATATTTTTATTCATTTTAATCGTTTCATCGAATGAGTCACTTTAGTATTGCAAACGATCCAAAAAAAAACTTTGTTCCGCATTGATTGTTTAAAAAAATATCACATTTCCTATTTATTTCATTTCATATAATCACGTGCTCAAAATGACATTTTTCTGTATTTTATTTGCTGTAGTCATTAACTTATTTTTTTTAAATCGGAGCTTTTGTAAATGCAATGGTAATGCGTTATTAAAAGCTGGCTTTATGAGATGCTTGCTCAGATAATAAAATTTTTATATTTCGCCTACGGATTTTTGTTGATGCCAAAAACCTCATTCCAAAAACATCATGCTCTGACATAATAATAATATTGATTCTCCGGTGATAGTCATGTTTCTTCTTTTATTAATTTCACACTATTTATTTATACTCTGGCAAGTAGATATTTATGTGAAGTATGCAGTTTCATAAAATTTAATGCTTTGTGTTTCTTGTTTTTTTTGCAGTTAGTGCTGAATTGATATGGGTTTAGTTATATTAACGTCCCGTTATGAAGCAGCACTAGGGCTATTACGGAACGGACCTCATAATTTTGAACCTTGGTCAGATGACGAGAACGACACCCCCTCTGCACACCACGTCAGTTAGAGGACATTTGGCTTGACGGATTTAACGTGCAAGAGACCCCCTTACACGACGGTTCTTCAATGAAATTGGGTCCGGAACCTGAAACTCTACGACTTATAAGTCGAGACCTTACCACCAGCCCACCGCGGTTTCGAATTATTGATATGGGATAGATGTTATTAGTTTTAACCTGAAACGAAACTTATTAAATCATTCCATTGTCCAGATTGACATAATGGCTTTAAATTCATGACCACACATCTCTTCCTTCATGACCTATGGCATAATTTATGAGACTAGTCAATCAGTCTGGTATAATGATACCGTACGCAGTAATAATGACGCAGGTCCCACAATAACACCTGCGCCATTTCTATTAGTAAAGCGTTTTATTTAAATATCTAAACAACGCTGGATGGTGGTTGATATTCCTTATAATTTTGAATAATATCTGATAGTGTTGACTTTCGACATTTCCTTTCCGTTCTGAGCTTTTTCTAATATTTTTTATTTGATCTCGGATATGTTCGGGTCATTCGTGAGCATTGGGCATTTAAAGGGCCATGGTTTATTTCTCACTAGATTTTTTTTGATTATATTTTGACCGAGTGCGAAAAAGATGGAATTCTTAATAGTTAGCTTATGTAAGATAAGATTTGTTTTTTGCGGTTTCGAGTTTTTCACATATTATGATGTCAGAACACGAGATTATCTTGGGAACGAAAGTCAACAAAAACCCGTAGGCGAAAAATTGAAATTTTATTATTTGCGCGAGCATCTCAAAAAATCAGCTCTTAATATCGTGTTGCCATCGCATTTACAAAAGCTCCGATTTTTTTAAAAAAATAAGTTAATGACTGCAGCAAATAAAACCTAGAAAAATGTCGTTTTCAGCACGGGATTATACGAAATGAAATAAATAGGGAATGTGATATTTTCTTAAACAATCAATGCGATACAAAGTTTTTTGGATTGTTGGCAATACTAAAGTGACTCATCCAATGAAACAGTTAAAATGAGTAAAAATATAATTCAACTTGCACGAGCGCGTGGTGCTTGGCCGTTCAAGAAATGATGTTCTGACATGATGTATTGAAATATGCATAGCGGATTTCATTTTAATCTTTATTTTGTATGCTTTTGATCAGTTTTAATTTCTTCACCATGAGGAACGGAATGAAATACTTAACAGATGAACTGTATGGCATTTGACCTTCTTATGCGGGATTTAAATTCAATTCTGCGTTTTTACATTTCATATATTTATTGCCATAAACAAACGGCTCTCGAAAAGTGCACGTGGCGACATGGTGCTTTGTTCTCCACGATGAAGTTCTGAAGAAGTTAATATGAGGACGTCTGTTGTATGAAAACATTTTAATTCTTCGAATGCTTATTCCATGATTGCTGTAGTTACTACAATTCTTGAAAAATTTAGCCATCCCAAAATTATGCGTATGATTCTTCCGTCACCTCTGTTGAAAAGTGAATTCCAGTTTTTAGGCTCAACATCGCATTTTCTACAATATTTTAGAATTAGCGGTTGATCAGCAAATGAGAAATTTGGTGGTGGTGGTGGGATCTTAAATGTGGTATATTTTCCATTGCTGGAATGATTATTTGACCAAGTATAATTTTCATTGTTTTTTCATTGGCTTTCTTTCTTTTTTTTTTTCTTCTTTTTCCCTTTTCCTTCCCTTTCTTTCCTTTCTTTTTTTCTTTTCTTTCTTCCCCTTTCTTCCTCCATCCCCCTCCTTTTTTGAAATAGCATTGATACAGAAGGACATCCAGTTTTCCGATTGTCTTTGGTGGATGTTCTATCTGAGTTGAAATCGAACTATTGGGACATGTTTAAACAAACCTTCCAACAATACCTAAAACTCTCTTCTTTTATTACGTTATCTAAAATGTTACAGTGGATTTCAAAATATATGACGTCTCTAATTTTTCAAGGTATAAAATATTACCAAAAATCTATGTAGAGATTTATTGTGCCATACAGAAAACGATAACAAAATGATCTAGTATTGGTGCGAAAAACGCATAATAGTAAATATTAAACAAACAAATATCATCTCGTCGGGATTAATATGTTGATGAGTTGACGCTTTATTCTGTAAGATCTCTTTCTCTCTTTGGACAAATTTCTAGAATTCACTATACTTCTAATGCTCATATCAGCTCACATATTCTCTTTTTCTTTTTGGTATTGTTCAAAACTATGGAACCTCTTCTTCATAGCTATAGTTTTATGTAAAAACGGAATAACAACGTATCAATTCTTTTAATTTTCTATCTACTTATTTTTCATCCTTTGGGAAACGAAGGGTAAACCATGAAATGAACTTACTTTCATCACGAAAAGGTTTGAAAAGAGGGCGTATCAAAGAAACCCTTCTAATCACTTTTCCTAAGATCTTCATCGCATCCAATAAAGGGAAATATAAATAAGTGTGGCCAACAAAACTCCACGCCCTTTGTCTGAATTTGCTGGTCGTAAAAAGAACGCGACTCATTAAAAAGTTTCTGCTTAATTTTTTATTTATTTTCCTTCTTGCTTTTCAAAAACAGTACTTTTAAATTTCTTTTCTCACTTGATAGTTCGTGTCTTAAGTTATTGATTGAGTTTGAAGCAAAAAGTTATACCCGAACTTGTAACTTCACTATGCTCGTTCAATAGGTTATTAAATTTTCCCTTCCCCCCTTTTTAATAACTTTTTAGAAGTTAGAATTCTGACCCTCTTTTTATTACCCATCATAAAAAGGGGAAATTTGGTGAAAGTATCTGATGAACTTTCTTTAGGTATTTCAAAAGTGAGTTAAATTACGGTTAATACTATCAAGAATTCCACGGGCCGTAAAAATTTGTGCACGTCATTCGTTTCAGGGAAAGAAAAAAAAGTTCCTTTTTTATGTATGATTCATCGGTTGTAATGACATATGTAGATTGGAAAAAAAAAGAGAACATATTTTTTGATGCATTAACAAAGAGAAAAACGTGCCTTTTATTTTCTCATATACGTAGTATAGTAAAAGTCTACATTTTAGACTTTTCCGAATTCGAAAAACACATTTTAGGAAAATGTCCATCAGTCTGTGACAAAAATAAATCAAAAATACTTCGAGCTAACCGGTTGAGATTTGGTTTATGCCCTTTACATCATATCTGCAGATCTTTATAAAAGTTGAGTAAAGTCGGTTAATTTATGGAAAAGAGCTGGTCGCCAAAGGTGGCTATATCCAAAACAACAATTTTCTTTATAAAAGAATGAATATTCTAAGAATCCTTAAAAATATCTAATAAGAGTTTGAGCTATTTGCTATCGTATAGTATTCTTGTGATATTAAGCTAAAATTTGATGCTCCTTAAAATTTCAGTTGCTAGCGGAACATAAAAATTAACAGGTGTTAGACTAGTACAGTCTCTAGTTGCGTGCTATGTTGCCTAATAGGGGTGGCATATATACGAAAGAATTGACACTTTTGCCACTTTTTATATTGTAAACATTATGGGCTTATATTGTAAAAATTATGAACATATTGAGAGGCTTGTATATTAGTTTTTGACTTGTTTACATATCACCATTTTTGTTCGTTTCCTATTTTTCTTTCTTTTACTTTTTTTTAGTCTTTAATATTCTGACTAAGAAAACATGTCTCGTCAAATTTTGTCTTTTATTACAAAGCAGATACTGAATGGGAAAAATTAACACTCCATATTTTTACTGTCTTGTACATGAAGTATGCAAAGAGAGAAAGTATCGTAATCATCGAAACTTTCGAGCTCGGAATGTGGACGAATTTTCACGTTCCAGACCTTGAGTCAGAAATGCACAATTTTGAAATTATTTGTTAAGCTTGTATCTGAAAACGATAGTTCAAAATGCTTTGAAGTAGATAGATAAAATTTGATTTGTGATCTTTTCTAGCTTGTAGATTCTAACACATTTTGAAAGAAAGCCATTTAAAAGAAGTCTTTCTGTTCGAATTTAAGTTAAATTGATTACTACAAACTATTTGAATAACTACATATATACTACATGAAATTACTACAGGGATACTACATACAAACTACTTGAAATAACTACATGAGAAAACTACTTGAAATAACTACATGAGATAACTACTACTTGAAATAACTTCGTGAGAAACTACTACTTGAAATAGCTCATAAGATAACTACTACTTGAACTAACTTCGTGAGAAACTACTACTTGAAATAGCTCATAAGATAACTACATAGAAATTACACGAGATAACTACATAGAAACTACATGAAATAACTGCATAGAAACTACATGAAATAACTGCATAGAAACTACATGAAATAACTACATAGAAACTACATGGAATAACTACATAGAAACTACATGAGATAACTACATAGAAACTACATGAAATAACTACATAGAAACTACATACGATAACTGCTTGAAATAACTACCTGCGATAACTGCTTGAAATAGCTACATGACATAACTACATAGAAACTACATGAGATAACTGCTTGAAATAACTACCTGCGATAACTGCTTGAAATAACTACATGAGATAACTGCTTGAAATAACTACATGAGATAACTAATTGAAATTACTACATGAGATAACTACATAGAAAATAAATGAGATAACTACATAAACACTACATGGGATAACTACATGAAATAACTACATAGAAACTACATGAAATAACTACATAGAAACTACATAAGATAACTGCTTGAAATAGCTACATGAGATATTCACATAGAAACTACATGAGATAACTGCTTGAAATAACTGCTTGAAATAACTGCCTGAGATAACTGCTTGAAATAACTACCTGAGATAACTGTTTGAAATAATTACATGAAATAACGACTTGAAATAAGTACATGAGATAACTACTTGAGATAACTGCATAACATAGATACTACATAAGATTACTACAAAAAATAAAGAACTAGAAGGATAAAATTTGGTATACAGATTTAAAAATTAAGTCTAAAAGAATATCAAATTTGGAATCAAATCAAATATATGAGATTAATCCTTTATGGGCCTAATATTTTGTATGCATATAATCACGATAATTGCAAAAAAAAAAAACCTAACAACTTTACTAAAATTTGGTTTGCATTTTTGTCATTTAAAGTATAGATTCATATCAATTTTTGAACCACATTTGTCAAAGAAGTGATCCTTTATTAGTTTGCACTTTCAAAATCGTTTGAACACAATGATTTTAATATATGAAATTTGGTAAGTGAGTTTTGTGGCTTCGAAGTAATTCTGAATTAAATTTTGTTTTTATCCCGTCGCAAGGAAGATGCTCAAAATACACATTCGGTTTTTTGGTACTTGTGTATTTACCGTATCTTTGTGTCACCAATGGCATGCAGTTAATAATACTCAGGCACTTTTATGCGAGAAAGGTTTCGGAGACTACTTCTCCTGGGTTTGTCCTGCTCTCTAAATATAAATAATAATGGTGTGATATGACGCTAATTTTTAAACAAATGTGAAATGTTATTCGCCGACATGGATTATTAAAAATTGAATTTTACATTAAGATAACGATTTTTTTACACGCCAAAGGTTTTCCAACAATGTCTTTCATTTCTAATTTTTAAAAAGAATTCTTACATGATTAAAATCTATTGTAGTGATTCTCCTTTGCAAAATAATTTCTGTTCTTTCGAATTTGGAGACCATTTATTTCAAAGATTTTGAACCGAATGATCAAACTATGTAAAAAAAGCTGGAAATGATATATGGGTTGAAATTTTCTTTTCCCACAAATCTTTCACGATTCATAATTCAGTAGAATTGTTGTCATCTCATAAGGAACAACTTGAAAGTTTTCCAATACTTTCATTTGATTAGAAAGGGGACTAAAACCATTTTAATTAACTTAAACTTGAAATATCTTGTCATAAAAGTATCACTATTGCATTCTATTTACCTTTATAACCACAGCTATTATCAAATTATAATAGGAAATAGCGAAGGAGATTTTCTTTTCCTTTTTTCTCCGGATAAAATTAATTTACATCTGCTGTCTGGTTTGACGGCAATATTTCATTTTGTAACACTGCTTGTTTATGTACTGATGAAATACTGAAAATAAGATTAATAATAGTTAAAGTTATCTTCAATTATCTAATAGAACAAAGAAGTTAAAAAAATTCAACTTATTTATTAAAACAGTGGGGTAATTACTTTGATGTGCCTGCATGTTTTAATTCTTTTTTCTGGCTTTTAGAGACGGTAACTTATGGGCTGTCAAAAGATAAGCTAAAAAAGAACTGTGTATAAATAATTTAGGAGAGACAGTTGCTGGAGTCATGGTTTAGTTATAAGTAGGCGAGATAAAAAAAAATCCTGTGAAAAATACGTAAACTTTTGAGAATTTAACTATAATATCTTTCTGAAAGAGTTCCCGTGGTTCTCATTAAATTTCTTTGAAATTTGAGCAGATAGAAGTTCTACTTGTATATTTGAAGTTCTACTTGTATATTTTGAGTTAGCATTATCGTTGATAACTCAAATGAACATATTAATGATAAACTCATTTTTTTAACATTAAAACTACTGATGTTAAATATATACCTACTTTTGCCATATCAGTCAGATTGACGGATTTATTGTCATCATGACTTTTATTGTAATTTGTGGCTTAATTCAATTCCTACTATTAGCTCACTCTCTCATTATATATATATATATATATATATATATATAGAGAGAGAGAGAGAGAGAGAGAGAGATCAAATTGTCAATGGTTAATAAAATTCTATTCATCCAATCAAGTTCAAGTAAATTTTTTAAAACTTTTAGGCGATGACATTTGATGTTAATACAGTTTTATTCGAATATTAATTCATTTAATTTTTATTAATTAATTAAAAACTTTCTCGCCATTATAATGGTTCTTTATTGTAGCTGTACTTGTTAAGTCGAAAAATCTTGAAACCCAAAATTTAAATATTTAAGAATAATGAAATGAAAAGGGACTCTAACAATATAAAAGAATTTAATAAGTAACTAATCTTATAAAACATTACACTTACAAATACATTACATACAGTTAGTAAATATTTAAATTTACGTGCTTAACATAACTAATTTTCGAGATAGATGTGTTTTACGTGCTTACAGTCTTGCAGCTAGCATCGTACTGCCATACTTTAGATTGGCGAGGAGTTGGCGCTTGGTTGGCGTACTGGCATTATTTGAGTGTTCCAGTTCGTTTGGATTGGCGTCTGGATGGTGCGTTGGCATTATTTGAGTCTGTTACAAAAATTAAAAAAACAATTTAAAAACACTACTTTTTTGCTATTATTTAATACACTAATAAATGTGTTATTTTAATTAAATTTATTTTCATCTTTTCAAACTTAATTTAATTATTTTTTTTTAAAAATTCTTAAGATATTTGTAAAAATAGAGTAACATCGAATAGTCAAGCTATTAATAAAGTATCAGTAAAATAAAAAAAGCATTTGTTCAAAAACTTTTAATTTTAAGAGTTTAATACCATATATTTATAAAATATAAAGCCTAAATTACAATTATTCTGTAACATTTTGGGAATTTCTGAGTAGATGTGTTAATGCGTTCCCAGAATACTTTCCGATTCTTTCGTAGCACGGAAGTGTTGCCAAAAAACGCATATATTTATCTAAGCGAAAATGCGATAAAAATATACCCTTTTAGATTTTTCCTTTCTCTCTCTATACTTAAAAACGTTTTTTGGAAGTTAAACTTTGCTCTTCTTCTCAGTTTTTTTAAAAATATATTTATTTATAAATCATCTATTTAAAATTATCTGGATCGAAAAGCAATTTGCTTTTAATACTTCGAAGTTATAAAAAATCGTTACTTTTTTTCCCTCTGTGGCTTAACTTTTCCAAACACCTGCGCAAAGTTATTAATAATTAATCAAGATTTCTTTTTTTAAAAAAATTATTATTTAATGAATGGCAGCAGACAGAGAAGTGTTCTAATAATATACTTTGTTAAAAAATACAGGAAAATTTGGATGTAGAATGTTTGTTTTTATATAAAAATTTTAATGACTATATTGTTTAATACTGACTCAACTTTTTTCAAGATTAAATAGCTAAATTATTTTTTTAAGGATTAAAAAAAATAATTTAGCTATTTAGCGTGGTTGGTAGAGAGTTTTTTATTATTGATTCGTCTTTTACATCATTTTATTGATTGATTCTATTTTTAACGGAAAATATTTGATGCGTTTACTAAACTAATCTGAATACTTAATATAAAAATTTACGATTTTTTAGTCACTGAAACATTGGTCCATTTAGGGTCGCTATGATCCATTTAGGAATTTTAGATTGTCTAAATTACTTTTGAGAGTTTGTGATGCGACATTTTCATATTTCGAAGGTTCCTTAACGGCTATGGTTACAAGCACAAATTAGGAAACGAAGCAGTGCTCTTTATTTAATTTTATTACAATTTCAGCTATAGGGATTGCTATAGTTTCAAGCACAAGCTTGGGGGGAAAGCAGTGATTTGTATTACATTGACTTTGTGGTGACTTTATGGTTAAAAGAACAAATTAGGAAAAGAAGCATTACTTTTTATTACAATTCAGCTATAGTGATTGCTGTGGTTACAAGCACAAGCTAGGAAAAGAAGCAATGCTCTTTATGACAATTTCAGTATAGTAATTGCTATGGTTACAAACACAAGTTTGGGAGGAAAGCAATAGTTTGTATTACATTTTCAGCTGTGGTGACTTTATGGTTACAAGCACAAATTAGGAAAAGAAGCAGTGCTCTTTATTAAATTTCAGCTATAGTGATTGCTAAGGTTACAAGTACAAGCTTGGGAAAAAAGCCGTGCTGTGTATTATATTTTCAGTTGTGGTGACTTTATGGTTACAAGCGCAAATTAGAAAAAGAAGCAATGCTTTGTATTACAATTCCAGCTAGAGTGATTGTTATAGTTACAAGCACAAGCTAAAAAAATAGTTAAATTTTCAGCTGCGTATTAAATTTTATCGGTAATGGCTGCATATTACGATAAATGACGAAGCACTATTTAATTATAAAATGTTGTTCTTACTTCTATGAAAACACTGAATACTCTGTATTTCAGTTAGAGAAGTTATTTGATGGGCACTTTTTAACTGTAATGGTTGTAAACAAAATGATTTTAGCTATTACAGACGCAGTGTCATGGATAACATTTTCAATTACTGATGTAATAGATGATGAAATGCTGTTTAACTCTGGGAGCTGTAAAGAAGCTAGACATTTTAATTTCTTAAAAGCTATATATAAAATGAAGACATCGAATTAACCGATTTACATATAGAAAAATTCGTAATGCCGAATGTAAATTTTGGAGTATATTTAAATTTAAGTTATATTTCAATCATTTCTTCCTCAAATAAATGTAAAAGTAGTTCTCAGAAGCTTATACGCAATCACTCAAATAATTTATGGCTGAGCAGTAAAATTTCTCAACATGAAATTTATATGCGTGCGTCAAAGTGCCTTAGTTGTGAACGAACAGAAGAAATCGCCATTGAAATGTAAAAAGAAATTCAGTACCACAAAAAAAATATATTTCCCTTTTTTTTTCCGTATTTAATGAAGTATTCAAAAAAAATCTTTAAATAAATATAATCTGAATTTTGATATTTTGTATCTTAAAACATTTCTGGAAGTTATTTTAGAATAACATATGTTTTTGTCCTTGTGTATGGGGAAAAAGTTGCACAAACTTAATGACCTAAATGGGTCAAATTGCATCCTGTGACCTTAACAAAAAAATTTGATATGTATCATATTTTTTGACAAATTCATTTTTACAAAATATACACATCATTTCCTCTGGATAATCTGAAATTATACAAGTAAACAGCATTTATAGAGTTGCTTTTAAAACACGTGTCATCACTTATATCTAAAAATAATGCACATTTTTACAGTCTCTTGTGCAAAGTATACAAAGAGAAAATATTGCAGATTTTTGAGCTTTCAGGGCTCGAAAAACAAGATTATTTTTGTATTATATCTGTTTGCCCTTGAAAATGCTAATTCAAAAGCGTTTTGAACTAAATTGATAAAATTTGATTGAATCTTGCGTCTCTGGTGCCTCAATCCGAACAGCAAACAGTCACTAAAGTAGAGGTTCTCAAAAGGTGGGTCGCGACCCCCAGGTGGGAGGGTCACTGGATGTGTCTAGGGGAGTCGCGAGACGTGGAAGAAAAGTATAAAAAATAATTTATTTCTATAGTTTTAATTTAAAAGAGTACATATAAAGCTTTTAATACACATACTAGTTGGTTTTTGTGTTCTATTAGTTGATGGGATACATGAGCTTGTTTGGAATTAAAAAATTTCTTGATGTCTGGAATGGGCTCTGTAACACACAAAACAATGTCATTTTCCTGTCTCAAACGATTCCTTGATTTTGTTTTTAAATTTATCATTATGGAGAATCCTTGTTCACGGTTGTAATATGTAGAAAATGGCATCAAAGTTTTTAATGCTGTTGTGGGCAATTTTGGGTATTCCTTTTTAATACGTATTCAAAATGTGTCGATATAAGCCATGTTAAAAGCTACTTTAGCTGACTGATCACTTGAAATCTCTATCAGTTGATCATGATGAAGGGCGCTTAGCTCAGCTTTTGTTACTGCTTGCTCACTGAACGGATTGACTATCCACACAACCCCACTCATATCCTTAACTGGAATGTAATCTGTAAACTGTTCAATCAAAGTTTCGAGAAGAGATAATACTAGTAAGGAGAAAGATGAAGTGTCAAGGGATGTGGCGCCAATACCAGTAAGGAGAAAGATGAAGTGTCAAGGGATGTGGCGCCAATACCGGACACATACTCTACGAACTCTTGAGTATGTGTAAAATTTTTAAAATTTCTGTCTAAACTTTAGACAGAGTTAAAACTTTGGGGGGGGGTGCCAAAATACTTAGTCTAAAAAGAGAGTCTCAATGTCTAAAAGTTTGAGAACCCCTGCACTAAGGTATTATTTTACACCATGTGCATCAGCAGGAAATCAAGATTCACTTGTTGCGATTGTAACAGATTGCCGTCGCTGTCATCCTGTTTTTCCGCGCGTTTTTGTATGGTGTATTTAAATATCTATACATATGTTTCTTCGTGTTGACAACCGGAATTTGCATTTTAAAAATAATGTAGCCTTTTCCCATTATGAAAGTTGTGTTATGTCAAGAATCGATGTTATACTAAATTATTTTTCTTAATTCTGTCGTACGCTTTGCATAACATCATTACTCTACGCATCAAACAAGTAAATTTCTGTCATTTTGATACACAGATATTTGATGGGACTTTTACATTAGCCGAACACAAGTGAAAAATCGCCAAAGAAATTTCGCGAAATTCTACTTTATTTGGCGATATCCTCCTGGCATTGACCATTTTTATTTATATACACATTACAGTTTTTTGGTTTCTATTCTCACTAATTTTCTAAATGATACTAAGCATATTACCCACGTATGAATTTGCGACCTTTGCAAGCGTCTAAACTTGACAGCTGGTAATCGAGAAGAAATAATTTTGGAAATCCGTGATCTTTGTCAATAATTTCAAAGAAAGATCGGCACCTCGTTTGAGTTTTAATTTTCGCCATTTCCTTCACTGTCAGTCAAGCTCTTTGATTTCTATTTTCTCATTTAAATTTTTTTTATATTTACATTATTTATCTGAAAAATTGGAATTATTGACAGCTCCATTTTTGAAATCCAATCTGATCGGTTAAGCACGTTTCGCCTCAGATAAAACTCACTATATTTTAAGCCTCATTAGCTTGTTATCATTTGGAAATATAATTTTGCTTTGGTTTGAGGTTTTTAAAAGCCTCAAAATGCGTAGGCAACAAATTGATGATTTATCGCTTTTGAGGGATCACTTTTTTGTTTTTGTTTTTAGAGTTCTTAGAAAGTAAAGCAGAAGATAATTACATTTGGCGATTTATTGCCAACTAAAGTTACAAATTTATTTTCAAATTATCCATTTTTTGAATTCTTACGAATTTTCTTAATTAATTCGACATTAACTAGTTTAATCTATGTGGGAACAATCACAAGACTATCAGATTTCGTATATGCCGAAATTTAGAAAAACGATGTCTTTTTTTTTTACCACAAAATTGGTCGAATTTTAAAACTTTTGTTTGTCATCTAGAAAAATTAAAAATGTAATCTTAAAAAAATTATCTCTACCTATATATAGAGAGAGGGATATAGACCGATAGAGAAATATCTTGGTTGTTTTAAACTGGTCAATGACTTGAATTAATTAAGACAAATAATATCTTAAAAATAATGTTTTCACATGACTTGAAATTGGCGATCGTAGATTTTATTTTCTTGTTTTCTTATTTTAACTTATTTAAAAATAATAGAAAAACATAAAATTAATTAATAAATATTAATAATTGAGTTTTATGTAATTTTTCTAGCTATGACTCATGATGAATAAATAAAAATATATCATTTGAAAAAAGTTACTGTAATAAAAATGGTACTTACGTATTAGATCGTCTATCCGCCAAAAACGTACCAACTATGCCAAATTTTATTTTTGAAGCTGAAATTCTTTAATTCTTTTGAGTACGTGGCAAACCAATTTTGATGTTTCGGCGATTCTTTGGTGATTGTTTTTTGATTTGGCGAAAATGATCGACGGCTTTATTCGCATGTACCTAAAAATATTAACCTAAAACAAGCTATAAACATGTTAATTTAAATGAGTAGAAATGTGAAATTAATTTGATAAAAAAAGAAAGGATGAGGATATTAATAGGCATTGTCTAGACCTACAATATTCCTAAATCTACATTTGTGTATTAGCATTATTCAATAAATCATCAAAACGAAACCAAACCCCTCTTTGGTTGGAGTCCATTCTTAATATTTGAAATTTCCCAAAAATTGTAATTGTTTATTAAGCGATAATTGACTGAACATTATCCTAAAAATAATAAATTTTAATCCGGCACTTTAAGGAAAATAAGTTGTTAAATTTACCCTTTAGGTTTGGTTTGTTGCATCATCGACAAAGTGACCATTTTCACATAAGCCTCGTTTTTTTTACCATATTGCCCCTAAAAATATCGGAGTTACTATTTAAATGGATTTTGTCGAAAGTTGTTTAAAATAAATTCACGAATGTCGTAACTTTTATGAAGAAAAAAAAATGTTATGAGTTCCGAACCAAAATTTGAATAATTCTTACGTCTCGATGCAAATCAGGTGGAAATTTCTTGAATTTCCGATTCCCTTGTCGTTTTATGTAGAAAAAGAAGCATATTTCGAAAACCGTTTTTTCAAAAATAAAAATTCTGGAAGATTTCTCTCTCTCTCTTTTTTTTTCTTTTCTTTTTCCAGTCAGTAGAGAATTTGGCTTTCACAGAAATGTTTCTCCTAACTCGAACGATTCCTTTTTCGAGTTTTCGCCTTTCAGAAATATCGCGCAGAATAAAAGTTTTCGTACATCTCTTTAAACCCCGATTCCGAACACCGCGGACCTCATACAAACACTCTTTGTAATGTACTTTCTCTATAAAAATATATTTGTCTGAAAATCCACATAGTAACTGTGACCGAAACTATACCCCTCTCCTCCTCCAAAGTGTGTTTTGGTTGTGTTATTTTTACGATTTCGTCTTTGCTTTTTTTTTTTATTTGAGTCCCTTTAGTCCAAAAGTCGATAAGCCGTTATTACTCTTACGGTAAATACATCGACCCATATTTCCATTTCTCTCCCCCCCCCCCCAAAAAAAAACCTCTTCAAAATTTCTAGTGGGCGCGCTGTGAAGGTGGAGGGATAGAAGGAAGGGGTGGGAAATCCCTTTGTCGCTTGTTGAAAGCTGCGGAAATTGGTCTTTTTTTATATTCCGTTGTATAAAAGTGGATAAAAGCGGTTTTCTTTCTTTTTTTTTCTTTTGAAAGTGCCGTGTTACCCAAACGAAAGAAACTCGAAAATTATGAGCCCTTCCGAAAGAGTTACGAAAAGGGTTAGCTGTCAATTTTGTGGGAAAGAAATTGTCAAGATCTATAAATTTCGACTTCGAATTTTATTATTCGATTTGTAATATTGAACTTGGCTGATTTGGACGTGATTTAAATCAAATTTCGGCTAACAGTTGAAACTGATTTTTTTTAAATTAAAAAAAAATTATTTTAGTTAGGTATAACTATACGTTTTCTCTGTTATTTTCAATGTGTATCATAGAATAAATTTTTAAATCATTTAATTCATACTCCTCTACCTCTAGAGTATGTTTTTAACTGTAGTGGTTATGTAACTCTACTACCTTCTCTTTTGATACAACACATGGCGTTACCTTATTAATATCATTAATATATTCCTCATGATCCTTCATGATGTTCATTAGATTGCATTCTATCTTGTATTTGTTTTGTCCTGTGGATTGTAGATAAAGGGGGAGGATAGGAGTGCCCATTTGCAACATTTGTCTTTGAAAATAAAATTTCTGTTGCGAATTTGATAAAATATGAACATGTATTTATTTTATTGCTGTTTTAAATAATTTTTTCAAATAATAAACTAATAATGAGGATATATTTCTACTAAGAATAAAGGAGAATGTGTCTGTATAAGTTATAATTCTATAAGACTGACATTTAGCCTAGAATTGCCAGATATGTTAAAAATATACTTTGAAAGACGGGAAGTCATAGAGCAGACTCCCCGACACGCGGATTAACCATAAGCACTGAATGACTGGATCGCCGCAACAGTAATTAGCGGGAACTGTGATTGAGTCGTAATGGCCGTCACCGGCCACGGCACAACCCTCCCCGAAGGAAGTACGTCCCGTCATTGATGGGAGGAGTCTAACCCCCACTTATTAGTGTACCCATCGGGTTGGCGAGATCCAATTACCATATCGGAAGCATTTCATCCCTAATTACGAGGTGCCCCCAGGGGGTAAAAGATGGAAATGTGCACCTAGGAAGGACTCTTTTGGAAGTGTTGGTTAATTTTATATCAAGCGAGATTTTATTATATATTCCCTTAATATCTCCCTCAAATATCATTGCCGCAGATGACTTTAAAATAAATTTTTTTTAATGGTACTAATTTAGCTGTATGACAAACTATCTTCAAGTTTCGAAAATTCTTAATATTTTTACTTTAATTTTTAACTGTAACTTTTATCGTTGGAACAAAATACATACCGTTTTCATTGTTTCGTGGATTATTTTCTTCCGATTACTGGAAGTTAAAGCAGGGAGCTCTCCTGTTTAATAACTCTTTAGTTTACACAAGTTATCAGAAAGTGAAGTTGTAGTAATACAATCCAGTAAAGGTTAATACTATAATATTAGAAGATAAATAAAATCGGACAGTTACATTTATAACGATAAGTTGTAAAAAAAAACAACGTGATGATTTTTATTTACTATTATATTGATATTGAATAAGTAAAAATTAAGTTACATATAAAATATTTAATTGAAATTAAATATAACCAGTATTCTCAGTACAATAGATGATTGCCAAAGGCGGCTAGTTATCCACAAAACTTAGAAGCATCATCTGCTGCGAAATATGTGGTTTTTAATACATCGTGAAAAAAGAAATAAATGGTGTTACAACACTGAAATTTTTTTTTATTGTTTTAAATTATTTTGAAGCAAAACTCTAAATAAGCTAAACTTGTCTTACAAATAAATAAATAAATAAAGATTAAAAGGAAATCTGCTGTGCATATCTCAATGTATCCTGTCAGAACTTAATTTCTTGAACAGCCAAGCACCACGTGCTCGTGCGAGTTAAATTATGCTTTTATTCATTTTAATCGTTTCATTGAATTCGTCACTTTAGTATTGCCAACGATCCAAAAAACGTTGTCTCGCATTGATTGTTTAAAAAATATAACATTTTCTGTCTATTTCATTTCATATAATGACGTGCTCAAAATGACATTTTTCTGGGGTTTTTTTCTGTAGTCATTAACTTATTTTTTTAAATCAGAGCTTTTGTAAATGGGATGGCAACACATTATTAAAAGCTGATTTTTTTAGATGCTTGTGCAGATAATAAAATTTTTATTTTTATTGACGCGACAAACCTCATTCCTAAAACAATATCATGTTCTGACATGATAGAAATTGTGCAATTATTATGGCTATTTCAAATATCCAAGAGGTATCTTTTAAGAAATTGTATTATCAATTTTTATGTATAAGAAATGAAGTAAATGAAGCTTGTTTTGTAGCATTAGAAACTCATTTAATATTTTATACGCTCTTCAATTTAAACTTGCTCTTGTTCAAAAGAATTTTTGCCTTACAATCTTCCTCTTACAATAGAACGAAACCATCAACAATATTTGAATATCTCATAACAATATCTACAGAGATTTTTCTGATAAATCATATCGAAAAAACTCTTAAATGTTTCAGTAAAAGAGTAATGAACTTTTATTTTTTAATGATTTCAGATAATTTTATTAGTTTCTCCCCATTTTCATGTTGAGGGTAGCCTTTTTTTCAAATTGGCAGCCCATTCAGACGCAGTTTTATTTCTTAAATGCTTCATCTATGAAACGTTAAAGGAAGAACTCTCCGGTCTTGGCCGAGTTCTTCAGAGAATTTCCGATAATCCTCCTCCGCAGAAAATATGTGCTCGTTTAAGCATCACGGCCCGCTTGACACGGGGCCCCAAAAGGGCCTTATTTGGATATTCAAAACTCAATTCCATTTAAATTGTAATGAATAAAGTTTTCATCCATCAGTTATGGTTGCATGGAAACTAGCCAGATAGCCATTCATGGCCCTTTCCCATTTATTGCCTCTAATCTAAATTTAATGCAAAAATCGATATTTTGGACGAGGGCTAAAAATAATGAAGAAAGGAAAACGGGAAAAAATGGGGAATCTTTTTGAAGGTTTTTAGTTTTTTCCCCCTTCCTTTAATATCATCAATTGAATCCCTGAGTTTAGGGATATCTTCTATACTTGGATTTTTTCTTTCTCTTCTTTCTTTGGTGGGATCTTTATTTACTTAAAAAAAGAATTAAAGAATTATAGAATGGCAAAAGATCATGAGATATTGAGGTTTTTGAAGTTTATCCGGTTTTTGAAACTGAAACGTAATAATAATGTCCCGCTTTCTTGATTTAAAATCTTATTTTTAAAATAAAGTTTTATCATTTCATTCTTCTCTTTACTTTGAAAAGTAAGTAGTGGTAGTATGGCAGTCTTTTGAAACCTTGATGTAATACTTCGAGTTGTTAGAAAAATATCGAAAAATAACTATGCCCGTTCTTTTAAAATTAATTTCCTATTCACTCATTTGATGTTGAATCAAATGTGATTATTATTATTATTATTTGAAATTTGAAGAATGATGTAACGAATGAAAGAATAATCTGAAAGTTTTTTTTTAAAAGAAAATAATTATTTTAAGATTTATAAATTCCTTATATGCTCTATACATAGAGGAAATAATCTATAGGGGGAAAAGTTGTGGCATGATCTTTTTACAAAGCATTTTAATGTAGGATAAATTAAACATTGTTATGACTGCATATTGTTATTACAAATCTGTAATATTTTTATGAATTTTATCTGTATCATTTATATATAATTTTAATGATTGTTGCATATATATCCAGTCAAACACGTTTGATTTTTTAAGACCATTTAGCTACAAAAATAAAACTTCTCGAATATACTTATGTTGATTAATGCATATATCTCTATTAGATGCGAAGACCCGGGATCATTCTGGAGAATTCGATATTCTTTTTTAGAAACTAATAAAAATGCGCGAGAAATCTTAAAGCCAATAAAAATGTGTTTTCTCTTGTATTATAGAGCTAGCTCTCTTAGTTGCTCTACGACCGTTTTCTGTTTGTTTTTGTTGTGAATTTCCACCATTGCTGTCTTTGTAAAACTCTTCGGTTGTGTTTTGTTACTTGGGTTTCGAGCTTTTCTTGTGGTATGAACATCATTGTCCGCTGTAGAGCTTATTGGAATTTTCTCACCTTTTACATATCAACGGATTTTCCTTATATTGTTTGAACTTTTTCTGACCAATGAGTTTGTTTATTCAAAACATTTGAATATTTTAAGTTTTTGTTTCATATTGAGAATTTCTTTTAAGTATTTTGGATTTTTTTGTCGTTAAATATTTCCTTTATAAAATATTTTAAAGTAAGCGAATAAATATCGCTGTGGTTATCCTAGTTTAGAAATTTAATTAGAAGTTTGTTTTTTTGTAGTACTATTTTTTTTTGTGCAAAAATAATTATGGTGTATTTTAAAACAAATATGAAGCGATAAGTAATATAAAGACAATTTTTTAAACTTAAAATAGTACTTCTGGAAAATAAATGATAATATATATTTTGACGTTCTATACTTTAATTTAATGAAAAAACTAATGCTTCTTTTTAGTTTCGATTTATAGTCATTTTGAATAGTTTAAATAGTTGGTATGGTATCCTGATTTTTTGAAATGAAAGAAGTGAATCTTTAAGTGGCCAAAGTGAAAATATAGAGAAATTACCCTCAGAAAAAAAAAGTTTTTTTTCTATTATAGACTTCTTTACATATTCTTTTAAAATATTGAATAATTTCTTTTGTTTCATTACAAACCATTGCTCAATTAGAAATGAAAATTGATAGTTGTAATTACATTAAAATTTTTTTTAAATATAGTTTACCATTTTCATTTTTTTAACCGCTTTTGATAAGCTTATGCTTTATACGGAGCATGGCTATCATATTAAAAATAGCATAATAAGTGTTAAAGCAATAGTACAATACACAATAAGTGTTTGCCGAAACTTTCTCGCAAACTCTCTAATAGATGAATTTTTGTATTATTATGTACCTGCTATTGGCGAACAATATTTTCGAAAAAATCTATTAGAATGCAAATTTGGCGATTAACCGCTGAGTTGCTAGTAATATACAGATACCAGAGAAACGAATGTGTATTTTGGCCGTCTTTTTCTCCAGATCTATTGAAACAAATTTGATACAGAGTTACAACAACCCTAGAAAATCATACCCAAATTTAATATATTTAATTTAAGCCATCACACAAATGAGCTAACGTGTCTATTTATCCTTGAAAATACTAAAGATGGTCAAATTCTTCATGGATTTAATTCAGATTCAATGCATATTTACATTTAAAAAGATAAATCTGAATAGCACATTTTATTCATATAGTTTCTCAGCCTTTGAGCCGTTGAAAGTCTTAGCCTATGAGCCTTTTAGCCTTAGCCTTTAAAAATACTGACAATGGTCAAATTTGTTTGATTGATTTTGATGTTTTGGTTTTTAAATTTAATGTATATCTACACTTTAAATAATAAATCTATATAGCACATTTTATTCATCTAGCTCATTTCGTTTTGTAGTTACCGTGTGTTCACTATTATTTGGATAACTGTACAAACAGATTTTCCTTGAATGGATTCCGGTCAAAATTCCATAGATATCTACAAACGAGACCCTTTACTAAATTTCATATTTCTAGATCAAAGCGTTTTGAAGTTACAGTTTTCATAATCAGGAGGATAGACGGACAAATATAATCCCTGAAACGTATAACATATCAACTTATATTCGGAGAGCTTAACCTATTTTCAGACGTTTTCGTTCAGAATTTCACAAAAATCCTCAAATTTGATATGAAAACCATATACTTAGTTTCAGTTGTCTAACTGAAAACGTTTTTAAATTATCGGGTCCAGAGATAAAATTTCAAAAACTCGTTTTTAGAATTCAGGAAAGTCTAAAACATGGAGATTCGTCGTGGAGAAATTCGGAAAATAAAGGAAATATTCTCTTTCTACATTTTCCAAATTCGTTATAGCAGAAAGTAAAAATAGAAGAAAAGAGCTAATTTTAGAAATCTCCCTCACCCGGACGATTTGAAGTCCTGTTTCCAAAGAATGTTTAGAGGCGTCAGAGGGAGGTGTTGAAAACGACAGGATTACTTTTTAATCACTCATTTGCATTCCGAAATGCAAATTTTTCTTTCGTCTGTCCTCCGTCCTGCCGTCGTTCTATCTGTGCCGGAACTTTACCGCACATCATTAATGCGATGCGCCTAATCCCACGAAGTGGTGGGAATTTGTCACCTGGAAAAGAAAACAGCGAGTTAAAATTAGTGAGATTAATTTGTGTCGCTGCGTTTTCGAGTTGCAAAATTACGCTATCCCCGATTCTTTCTCGTTGATAAAGAATTCTTTTCGTATTTTGTGTTTATCTTCTTTTTCCTCACTTTCTGGTGGAATTCTGAAAAATTTGTGAACGCTTCTGTTAGTTTCTCATTTATACGTTGTACAGAGAAAACATAGTAATTGTCAAAAAGTACAAATTCGAAATTTTGACAAGTCTCCATGATTTATACCCAGATAACTCAAAATTGATTTGAGCTAAATAGTCGAAATTTGGTATTTTGCAGATTCCTGTCAAATTTGAGTGAAATCTGTGTGTTCAGCTGTTCAAATACAAGTTAATCTTTATGTTAAATATGTTAAGTTGATAAAAATTAAGTTAATGATGCCTAACAATTTGGTAGGGCTCTTGATTTGCATTCCTTTTGCTGCGAGTTCGAACCCGCCAGCCAATGACTCTCCGTGTGTGTGGTGACTGGCTCATGTTAAATCTGTCGGTGTCACAAAGTCCTCCATGTCGAGAGTAATACCACTGTAGGTATTGGATCAGTGATGATCGGTCTCTGTTCCAGGTCTAAATTATGATCTGTGGATGAATGAATGAAATGCATGAATGAAATCTGCCCCTGTAAAAAGGGGTTTGTGACGTGTGTAAGTTAGAAGTCAGACTTTTGCCCTCGGGTGTTTAGGACTCCATACTCTCGAAAGTTATCCCATAGAGGGCACCTCCTAATTGAGGATGAGAAGCTTCCGGTATAGTGGTTGGATCTCGCCAACCTGGTGGGTACACTAATAGGTGGGAGTCAGACTCCTCCCATCGATGACGGGACGTACTTCCTTCGGGGAGGGTTGTACCGTGGCCAGGGATGACCATTAGGACTCAACCACAGTTCCCGCCAACTGCTGGTGCGGCGGTCCAGTCATTCAATTTTTATGTTTAATCCGTGTGCCTTCGTGGCGAGTCGGAAAGTCTGTCTATGGCTTACCCTCAAAAGCTACTGCACCCCTCCTTCCATTGTATCGCAAAACAAGAGAACAACAACAGCATACAATAATTACTAGACAAAGATAGCTAGTTATATTAAATTTGATACATATTTAACATCTGTAATGTAAATCTTACAAAGGATCGACCGCCTGTCGGTCTTTACTCTCAGAAACATGCAAATTGAATAACTAAAAACTCAATAATTTAAATATGTGAAAATTGGTATGATGTTTTGAGATTACAATTTCAGTTTTGTATCAAAATTTTGTTTCATTTGTTTGAGAAAAACGTTATCTAAACATAAATTCGATTTTCGTATATTATTAACGACATGCCATTTATTAATTTCCAAATAACTCGACAAGGATGTCGCGACAGATTCAATAAAATTGCTGAATTCGAATAAGTTAATATTTTTTTAACTATTGTTCACCAATGCCATGTAAGGCGTTCTCTGGCATAACAAGTTTATCAGAGAATAAACGAGACAGTTTTGGAGAGACCACTCTTGATCGTTTAAGCTGTCACGCATTGCCGAAACGCTACTATATGGAATAGCAAGAAAAATGAAGCTGCTGTCTGTTGAAAATTTTCATTTACTTTCCTGATGTACTTAACAGATTTTTCCTTATTGGAATTTATACACGGGCAAACCTATCTTGTCGTATACTGACACTTTGTGTTAGAGTAATTTTGATTATAATTTAGACCAGAACTTTGAGCACTTTAGGTTCATCAAATATACTTATCTAGTAAAGTAATTTAAGAGCGAAAAAAATTATTGAAGTAATTTTAAGATATCATATAATATATCAATGTATCTTTTTATAGTATGATTAAAACTGTAAATCTGATACATTAGTATGGTGTTAGAGCCAGCTTGCCTATTCCGATGATAATTTTGAATAGTTTTTAGCAGCCATAGTTTAGAATTATCTCATTAAATTATACCTTTATGAATAAATTTTTAAGTAACACGAATTTGAAAACTATATTTTTTGTTATACTTAACAATATAACTACAGTTTTTTTTTTGGTTCAAAATGTATATAACCGACATACGAGGTTTTGAAATTTTGTTTAAAATCAAACGTTCGAAATAAGTCCTGTGACTGGAAATTGGTTTATTGCAATTCCTGTAGCAATACTTACTTATAAAAATGTTTATAAAGTTGTATTTTTTCGAAACTGGAAGAGAGAAGAGAATAAACAGTTCATGATTTTATCTAAATGTCATTAGTTTTCACATGAACCCAAAATAATCGTTGCAAGGTTTATTGCCTTACGAACTCTACTGCAAGATTTCCTCCACAGAATTTTTTTTTAATTATCTCGAAAATGGCGATTTAAAGAAAAAAGGTGACCTTTGATGGTATATTTAAATGTTCCTGTCGATACTGCTATGTTCAGTGGTGGCGGGGTGGTCGGCTGTACAGAAGAAGGCATATTTAAATGTTTTGAATTAAAGTTACTTTCTTGACAAAAATCTTGATTTCCCCATCGCCAAGTGAATAAGTTTTTTCCCCCTCACGTTAATGAGCTTAGACTGAACAAGTTTTCGACCGATTATTTCAAACGATTCTGTTTATTTTTAGTGCTTGATGCCTTTAAAATTAAACATTCTCAATTCATACATTTTTCGGATTCATTCTGAAGTACTTTTGAATTAAAATGATAGATGATAAAGGAAATTAAAAATTTCTAATCTGTAACAGGAGTAGAAACAACAGGAGTAGAAAATTCACGCATTTACATTACCCTAATTGGCGTTCAAAATTCACGCATGTTGACCTAAGTAGGAATAGATTTAAAATTTATATATAATATGTAAAATGGTTTGGCACCCTTGAATATTACAGGGTTAAACGATCATGTATATAAATATGACATCATCTTCTAATAAAGAGACCGTCAAAAATTAAGTTATTAAAATATGTTGAAAGGAAAAAAATTCCAACGAAGCGCTTATCAGTGAGATGCAATTTTCCGTTTAAAAAAAAAGATATCGATTCGAACAGGATAAGGAAGTGACATTCCATTAACAAATGTCGAAATGATCTGTGCGGGAAAAGATGATGAGAAGCCGGAAAATCTGATTTTATGACGGGTAGTTAAAAGCAGGATGTCATGTGTGGATTGGTTTTTGAAGGCAATTAGCGCAAATTCATTCATAAACTAGGGCTCAGTTACAATCAAATTGAGTGGCTCGTGTGACAGAATTTTTTCTTTCTTTTTGAATTCTTTTTTTTTCTCGTTATAAAACAATGGTGAATGGTATGAAGGCGAATTAGAATTCCTTATTTACTGGCTGCCTCCGTTCAGCAATTACTCTCTCACCGAATTAGTAGAACTGATATATTTAATTGTGTCTTTAATTTAATTACGTCTTGTCAGTTAAAATAGAAGTATTGTTTAAATTGCTAATTTTTGTATCAAATTCCTAATTTTTGTATTGTTAATTCCTATCAAAATAAATATAGGCACTTTGATTGGTATGGTTTGCTATGTACATACAATAGGGAAAAAACGGCAAAATCTAGTACGTATCAACTTTTTTTTAGAACATGTTGTTTAGGTTAGAAGGTTTTGGTGTTTCTGAAACTTACGGGCAAAAAAAAAAAAAAAAAGATTATAGACAGCCGGAAATTATTGGCTGAAATAATGACAAAAAAATACTAATGTTCTCACATGATAACTTGAAATTTGTGATTGTAAATTTCATTTTCTTTATAAATTTTTTTTATCATGGGAGAACATGATGTTGTTCTTGGGATGATGTTTTTGGCGTCAACAAAAATCCGTAGGCGAAAAATAAAAATTTTGTTATCTGTAAGAGCATCTCAAAAAATCAGCTTTGAATAACGCGTTGCCATGGCATTTGCAAAAGCTCTGATTAAAACAACAAGTTAATGACTACAGCAAATAAAACCTGGAAAAATGTCGTTTTGAGCACGCGATTATATGAAATGAAATAAATAGTAAATGGGATATTTTTTAAACAATCACTGCGAGACAAAGTTTTTTTTTGCATCGTTTGCAATACTAAAGTGATTCATTCGATGAAACAATAAAAACGAATAAAAATATAATCCAACTTGCACGAGCACGTGGTGCTTGGCCATTCAAGAAATGATGTTCTGATGATGCATATTTCATGATATATTGAAATATGCATAGCAGATTTCATTTTAGTCTTTTTTTTATTATTTTTTAATCGTGTTAAGTGCATAAATCGTTTTTGAGATGTTTACTTAGAAGTTAAATTTTGGTTGTAAATGGTAAATAATAACTCTGATAAATAAAATTGATTTTGTGAATAACTGCTCATTTGTTAGTAGTATAAATTTATTTAAGATTGAAAACTATCAAATCGTGTAATTGAAATTGGTAATTCTCAATAATTTTTGGCAGAAGTTGGTATTGCTCGAAATTACATAGAGTATTATGTATCTGATCAGATGCTTTTCTTCTGCTTTACTCTCATAACATTTTAGAACACAAAAGTGGGTATGTGGCATTTAAAAATTAGATTTAATAAACTTTCTCTAATTCTAATCTTGCTTTCAGAAATTTTCTGGATAACCGATTTCGCGCTTTCACCAGAACATAAGTAACGGGAATATAATGAGTATAAGAAAAAGAGAAATATTACCTTAAAACGGGATAAAACTTCAGGATTAAGCTTCTCGAATAAAACATAATTTCACTATGAACAGCCAGAATTTTAATTTTCTTCAATACTCTGACTTTGCATCTACCTATTTGGGGAAAAGATCACTGTATATCTTGATTTAACCACTTTTAATCATCGTTCCCACTGAAACTAAATGATACAGTCGTTTAGAGACTCATTTTCAAAGCGCCGAGAGAAAAAAATGAAAATGAACAAAATAGAGAAACCTCTCGTTTAGATTATTCGAATCGCAGCTTTTGAGGGAGGCGTGAAGGGGAATAGAAACGATAGGATTACTTTTTAATTACTCATTTGCATCCAGGAAAAGCAAATTTTCTTTCTGTCAGAACGGCGCTCTGTGCTAGATATCTGCAACCCTAATCTTGTCGATTTGTACTCGAGTCTTGGAGCACATTACTAATGTGATGTGCCCTAATCCTGCAAAGTGGTGGAAATTTGTCGTCTGCGAGAAAAAAAGATGAGGGAGTTAAAATTAGTACGATTAATTGCAACTCTGTTTCATTGAGTTGCAGTGGGATCCAATTCAACTCTTTTCTGTTTCTAGAACGTTCATTCGAACATTTCTTTTTTCTGTTTTTCTTTCCAGTCGGGGAGGGATAAAATTCCAGGAAAATTTGCATGCCGTCGTTCGTCCCCCCACTAAACTGTTCTGTATGTTAATCCTTAACTATTATTGTACGAGATCGTAAAGAATTAACTAGCTTGTAATTAAAACTTTCCCTACCCTCCTGATATTTGTTATTACCTCGGATTGCTGTAGTTTCCGCGCTGATATACCTTCTTAATGGCAATAAAACAAGAAAGCGGTGTTTAAGGGGGGGGACACAAAGTCATTAAAATAAGATTAATGAAAAAAAAACCCCTCGGTTTATAACAAAATGCTAATCAGTTGCCACCGTGGCTGAAAATTTTTTAGTAAAAAAGGAAAGCCATGTCGTCTGGAAGGGGGAGGTGACAGTCCATTAAATGATGTCAAACGAGAACTGGAGTGGAAAAAAATATCAAAAAGTGGAAAAACTGATTTTATGTCGCGTAGTTAACATAAAGATGCGATATATGGATCGATTTTTGACGATCATTACTGTAAATTTGTTTAACTTAGTTGCACTAAAAAGATGATTTTGCAAAAGTGCTTTTTTGTTTCTTTTTAAACTGTGTTTTCTGGAAAATGGTGATCAGCGATATAAAATGGAATTAAATGTTTAATATATTTTTTTTTAATATTTGAGACAAGTTTCATTTAATTTCGTGTGTACTGCATATATAGAAAAATGTTTCAAAAATTTTAATTTTTGTAAAAAAAAAGTTTTGAACGTAGTATAAAAATATGTATTCATATCATATATGATGTATTATGAATTAATAGTAACCCATTTAATGCAACTAATTTTATGTCTTGAAGTTATAGACAGTAGAAGCTCAATATATATATCACTAATATAATAAATTAGGGGCTCCGCCTCGGCTCACTTATGCTCGCTTACCCTAGGAACCGGTAATGTAGTTCTTCTCGCTCATTCCTCCCCCCCCCCTCGGATAATTAGCTCGCCAATTTAGTCTGGTAACATGTATATTCAGATTCAATTTATTTCGAAATATGATAAAACAGCGGAAGAAATAAAAAATGTAAAGAAAAAAGTACACTCCAGAAAAAAATCACCTGTATGAAAGTTCTTTGTAAACACAAAAAAACCTTTCGTTTAAATAACTAAATACATCCACCAAAGAAATAGTATTTTAAAGTGCACTTTCCTTACAATGTGTTAAAATTGTGGTGTGCGCGTACACACACACACACACACTTGCTGGAATTATAATAAAATGTCACATATCTGTTTGAGATTTGTCTTCGACCTTGTAGTATATTTTTATAGTAATTCTTTAAAAAGTATATTATTCGAATTGCTAAAAAATAAAAAAGGTTTATGATTTTTTAAAAAAAAATCTTAAACTGTTCTGCTGTAATTTTTCTACTTTTATCTCCCGATTTTTAGAAATATCCTCTCTAAAATATGAGTTAATAAAATCAGAATTTTTTCTACTTTTGTACTTTTGTCTTGCATTTTATCAAAAAATAAAGTTTGTTTTATTTTCACTAAAAGACTAAAAAACTGGAGAATGGTCAATTTTTCTAGAACTTTAATTTTCCCCCCTTTTTTTGTGCATTTCAATTCAAATTTTATAATGCTTAATCAGAGATGTAACTGTGAATATCTTTGTGTTCGCGTGTGTTTTTGTGTGCATTAATAAATTCCATTTTGTACTTGATGATATATTTGATTACGAAGAATTAGGAAATATATTTTAGATGCTATATAGATAATTAAAACGGCTGAATCACAAAATAAGATTTAGAATTTCTCGATTGTCTTTAGAATAAGTTTTTGAAACCTTCGTTGCTACAGATATTAATTGTTTTAGCTCATACACTAATATTTCAGTGAGAAAAAAAAGCTTAGAAAAAGTATAATTTATAAAAACCATTAAGTGACTTTTATGATACATGCAGTCTTAAGACGAAATGCTCGTTGTTGTTGTTACTTATGACACTTGCCATGGACAAGCACCTCGCTGATACAACACCATATTTAAGCCGAAAGTATAATATTTTGTTGGTGTTTTGTGAAGTATCGCCAACTAGGGCCAAGAGTACGGCTTAGCTACACGCTCGCCACAGTTGCTTGCACAGCCCCTTTTTACAGGGGGGCAGAGTCACACACCTCACGGATAGCACACGGAAGAACAACCATGCCCGAACCGGGACTCGAACCCTGCACTCCCAGAACATGAGGAAGACGCGCTACCTCTGTGCCAGAAAGCCATCCGAAAAGCTCGTTAACTTTATAATGGAAGGCAAAACCGGGATGATTAGATTGGAAACGAGCTATGGACTTTTGTCATTGTTTTAATTATCCTTTAACTTGAACTGAACAGAAGAATTTTAGACAGTTTGAATGCATTCTCTTCTAAAGGTAGCAGAAAACGACGGCATTATTTTTTAATTATTCATTTGCATTCCGAAATGCATTTTGTTGAATTTCATTTTCCGATGGTACTGTACACTAAAATTGCAGCTTTGATCAACTTATACTAAAATCTTCAATCGCATGTACTCATTCAATTTGCTCTAATCCTGCAAAGTGATGGAAATGATTCGTCTGAAGGAGGGCAGAAATTCAAGAGAATAAAAATTAGTGAGATTAATTGTATTACTACTTTCTTGGATTACAAATTGGCCCTCTTCTTTCCTATTCCCGGAATGAATTAACTAGCAAATTTTTTCAGTTTTTCCCGTCATTAGAAAGAGGGCGGGGGTAGTGTCTGTTTCCTGTTGCCTCCCCCCTTCTCGCTCACGCACTATAAATTACTTAGTGTGTATTTCGCACCCTCTCGAAGCTTTTAATATATATGATCGTACAGAATCGACTGACTTTATAATTAAAGCTCGCCCTTACTGATGTTTCTAACATTCTTTCTTGTTTTAACCTTCACATTGATATTCCCGTTCTGGTGGTAATGGGACAAGAGAGAGGGGCGTTTAGAAGTAGAAAAAAAAAAGAATTAAGTCATTAAAATGAGATTAATAGAGGGGAAAAATCCAATTTTATAACGAGATGCTAATCAGTTGCGGGATAAATTTCCGACGAAAAGGAAAAACCATGTCGGTTAGAGAGGGAAGTGACATTCCATTAAATGATGTCGGAAGAAAAGTGAGGGGGAAAAAATCCCTGTCAAGGGAAGATGAAAATGGGAAAAAGCGATTTTATGTCGCGTAGTTACCAGCAGGATCGGTTCTTGAGGCAATTACCATGGATTTACTTATAATCGGGCGCTGTGCTCCAATTAAATTGGAACGAAGAAAGAAAGAAAAGGGACACCTCCCCTGTTTTTGATGATGACGAGTGATATGGGATTAGATTAAGGTTTTATATTTTGTTTATGGCGATATAAGGGGTTGTGGTACCTTTCGAATGAAATCGAAAACTTTAACTAAATAAAATAAATTTAGAACACAAAATGAAATGTAGGATCGGAAATTTCAAGTTATCATGTGAGAACATTATTATTTTTTAAATCATTATTCGTTTTAATCAATTTAAGTCATTAACCAGTTTAAATCGGTTTGATACAACCTCGAGGCTTCTCGATCGGCCTCTTTCTATTTAGATATAATAAAATAAAATATAATACAACAATTTTTTTAAATTTTCATTTTCATTTTTTTTTTGTTGACAAACAAAGTGTTGGACCTCGACCGATTTTGAGATGAAATGACAGCTATGATGTCATAGTTATTAGTCAGCTTTTTAAAACCATATCTGCTTTCAAAGAAGCATACATAATAATAAAGCAATACTGGTAAAAGCAGGTCAACCTTTTAAAAATGCATTTGCTGTCGAAGGAGCATGCCTAATAATAATGCAATACTAGTAAAAGAAGGTAAAAATATTTTTTTGTCCGTAACATTCGAAGATATCAAAACCTCTTAACCAAAACAACATCATATTCTCGCATGATGATAAAAACTTTGCTCTGATTTAATAACAAACTAAAGATGATTAAAAAAAAAAAGGTTTTCCAAGTTTCACAGTATTTAAAGTACTCTTAATTTTTCAGTTCCCTACTTTAAGTTCAAACTTTTCCGATATATACGTATCTTGTTGAGATTTTCAATCGTTAATTGAAATATTTTGATTCATCCACTTAAGTTCAAATACATTATTTTAAACTTGTAAAGAATTACAATTGATGTTAACTTTTTAAAAACGCTTCTGCTTTTTAATGCAGTTTCTTCAAATATGAATCCATTAATTAAATTAAATTAATTTTTAATACTTTAAAATAGATTTTTAGCAGTTTGCAATGAAGCTTGAAATCAACAGGCAGTAGCTCGATAGGTAAAATGCGAGAATTTCGGTGTTTTTCGCGCATAGGTCAAGAATTTAAATTTAATTCTTGCGAAAATCAATAATTTTTTAAATAAATTATTTGTATTAAATATAATTATTTAATAAAAAGCAACTAAAATAAATTTTTTCTTTGTTATCTAAGTAGGAATCGATTAAAAAAATTTATTTTTATTTTACTTGTTCTATTATAAGACATACCTTTTTGAAATAGGTAGGTGTCGGAAGGCTTTAAATTTAGAAATGATTTTTTTTTCAGTTAAAAATTATTAATGCAACAACAGATGTCATGTTTCAACTTTGCTCTAAAAAGTTTCCCCGCTTTGCATGAAACTTAAGCCCCTTTGTTTTTCTTTTTGAAAAAGAAAACACGTCATTAACATGGCCTCTCGGTAGTTGTTGCTAATAAAAGCAGGCGATGTGTAACAGTGGTTTTCTATTTCGCTACGCCTAGTCTAGCGCAACGGAAATTGGAGCAAGGGAAACAAGGCTTGAATATTAGTTAAGTCACGTAAAGCTATTTCTTTATAAAGAAACTGAACTTTTCGCACGGGTGCACGGATTGAAGACATTTTATGGCGCCTCTCCCTTCAAACCTCGCATTTCTTAACACTTTTCCAGACGCCGGGAATTTTAATCAGGAAAAGACTGATGATTTGAAATCATCGTAAAGAACTAGTCGTACTTCTGTTGTCAAGTTATCATTTTTGGGCTACTTCGACAAAAGCTGTTGTCCTTTATTTATGACTGACTAGCTTTTAACCTCGACTTTATACGCGTGGAAATTTTGACGATCTGATAACAATGTAAAATGTTATCAAGCCGTATCATTATGGGGCTATTGAAAACAAATTTCGCCCAAAAAATATTTGTCGCTAAATTTTATCGAAATGGCCAAATGTAGCGCGAACAGCAGCAATCGTGTATCCAATCGTAAGGTTTCGACGAGCAAATTAACAGATGATATAGCAGCTTAACCACTTCACATACAATGACGTCTCTGACACGCGCATCGAATTATTGAATTTTTAATTTTAAACTACAATTAAGTGAAAGTATTCAGTAATTTAAAATGCCAGACTCATTTAGAAACCTTTATCTTAAAACTCGTTACATTATTATAGGAATTAAAATAACAATAAATGTTTAATATTGGATGTGTCATTTAATTATTAAGTTAAACAAATTCGTAAGTCAAATGGTTAATAACTGCAGCAAATTAACGGAATTATTAAAAAAATCAATAAATGCAGAAAAACGGAATGCACGTAAAATCATTTAATCGAAAATATTGGAAGTGGGCAAAAGGAATTAAAAAATTTTAGAAATTTTTAATTTTCTTTTTTATGTTTTATTTTAATTAGAAAGTACTTCGGAATGAGTCGGAAAGGTCGATTAATTAACAACGTTTAATTTTTAATGCATCAAACACTAAGAAAATAAACAGAATCGCTTCAAGTAACCAGTTAAAAACTTGTTAATCCTAACCTCTTTAGCGTAAGAAAGAAACAAGCCGAAGTCTTAGTCATTGAGCAGTGGGAAAATAAATTTTTTTGGTTAGTTAGTTTTTAATTAATAAAAAATTAACCACTCAATTAACCGGAATAAAAATTACCCTATGTTCTTCTGTAGACTATAATCTATCTCTGTGCTAAATTTCATTCATTTTCGTTGAGTCGTTCTGGCGTGATTGACGGACATCAACCATCCATCTATCCAAACTTTCTCATTTATAATAGTAGTATAGATAAAAGATCTTATTTCATTTAGCAAATGTGTTTTGCAATTGTTTATTTCATCAGGAGCTGGATAGCTTTGAATTTCTTTCTCCGATAACGGTCACGAAGTTGCCCATATATAGTTCCTATTTCGATACAATCTGCATTTTCAATGTTCTTAAGTATTTATGTTATTATTTTTTTTATCGACTTTCCTTTTAATTGTACATGATTGCTTGCGCGCCATTGTGATGTATTCTGTTTGACCTTCAATAAGCCGTAAATTGCGTTTCGCTAATTCAAGAACAATGAAAGGTCTTATAAAATTAAGGAAAATACGTGATGATCAATTTGTCCGCTTATTAACTTCTATCCTTCAAAGCTTCGTGTCGAATGTTTTCAAACAAAACCATTTTATAAACAGGTGAAAGTTTTTACAGATATTATTTTTTATTATGCGATGAAAATTCACTTTTAACCCTTTACTGCATGAATTCATAAACGGTTGAAAAATTGTTTAATGGTGGAAATAGCTTTATTTAATTATCAATAAGACATACTAAAAGATAAATAATGAAAAAGTTATATATATTACTGGACCATAATATGGCTCGTATATAGTATAGAAAACACTTGAAAAGTGGAAAAATTACTATCCGTCGAGAAAAATAAGTATATCGACTCCATGAAAATATTTTTTTTTGTCAAAAAGTACTTACGTTTTACTCTGTTATCGTTTTTTGGAAATGAATCACTCGCACTTCAGTTCTGCTTTTTCAGCCACTCGCACAAAAGTAAGATTATATTAAAATGTCTTAAAATAATAGACAATTTTTTAACGTTTTATTATTGATAAATATATATTTGATGCATTAAAATAGTTTGAATTATTTCATAATACTTAATTTGGAAATAAAATGCAATACCATATATGGGTCCATCGGCGGTAAAGGGTTAAATGGCTCTTACATTTTATTTTGCAGTTCTTTCAAGCATTGTGGATACAGCTCTCGAATGGCTTCGAAATGGGTCAATTATGTATGATCATGTATCTAATTAAAGAGTTTTATGCATAATCATGTATCCAATTAAAAGTTTTTATACATGATCATTTATCTAATTAGAGTTTTAAGCATGATCATGTATTTTATTAAAAGGTTTTATGCATGATCATGTATCTAATTAAAAGGTTTTATGCATGATCATGTATCTAATTAAAAGGTTTTATGCTTGATCATGTATCTAATTAAAAGGTTTTATGCATAATCATGTACATAATTAAAGAGTTTTATGCACGATCATGTATCCAATCAAAGGTTTTATGCATGATCTTGCAACTAATTAAAAGGCTTTATGTGTGATCTTGTTAACTAATTAAAATGTTTTATGCATGATCATATATCTAACTAAAGGGTAAATTCTCTTTTGAATTACCACGTTTACATGTATTCTAAAATACTGATCGACAGATGGTCAACACCATATCGGATTTGGTGAAAACTTGATGCGAATCTATACTTTAGATGCTTAATAAATTTTTAAAATACAAATCTGTGTATATTTATTCATAACTAAAATGAGTTTCAGGATTGGTTATTCTGTATTAATCTATTTTTACATTTTTTATATGTAGTATGAAGAAAGTATATAGTAATAGTCAAAAAACATCGAAGTCGATATTTGGACGATTCTCCAAGTTTTATATCACCCTGAGATCGAAAAACATAATTTTAGAAAATGTCATTTTGCCTGTCTGCAGCAAAGTTAGTTAAAAAATGTTTTGAGCTAGACTATTGTAATTTGATATACGATCTGAACACCAAACTTGCAAATTTCTATCAATTTTTCAGTTTTTAGAGTTTTTTACTATTTAATACAAAATTATAAATGTATAACAAATAGTATTGATTCGTGTAATCAACAAAATTGTGTAATGCGATTTTTTAGATATTTTTTTTTCTTATACATCAAACAATAATAAATGTCTATAACATAATTTTAAGTATTGTTTAAAAATTATTTTAGTTAATTAAATTTCTTTGAAATTATCTATTCTTCAATAATTAATCGATACTACTTGTATGTAATACATCTATAAAAAAATTTCTACTGATGATTCGAAGGTGCGCTGTTGAACGGTATACAGAAAAAAAAAATTGATTACTGTTTGAGTTTTAGGATTGCATACAAATCAAGTTTTAATTTTATAATTTTTTCTGAAAATATAGAAGAAAAACTCAGAAAACTTGCTTCATTTTTTAAACTAAACTATATTTTAATTACCTTTCATTCTTTGAAAAGTTGACATGAGTTTTGCATTTGTCTTGAGGAGCACATCTCCGGAATTTAAAAAAAAAAAAAAAAAAAAAAAGTCATATATATTGAAGCATTTATCTTCATATATTATATAAATTTTTGATATTTAAAAATTTAATGTGTAATCTGGACATATTTTGAAATTAATCTTTTGCGGCCCGATCTAACTGTAACTGTCACATTCGTATTCAAAGCCGAATTTCGGAACGAGCGTGGTGCCGAATTTCTCATCATTTTAGTTTCTTCCGTGGCATTTCAGTCACGTGCCTTCTGACGTACATTTGTGATAAACTGCTAATTTAATCCTTTTTTTTTATTTATATTGTAAGCGAACTTTTAAAGCAGCGAATTCATCACTTGCACATATAAATGTTTTGTAATCTTAGAAAGTTCATAAAGTATTCTGTGTGCTGATTTCGACTTTTGGTTTTAATTTTATTTAAAATTTATGTAAATTTTTTGGATTGCTATACTTTTTCTGTAAGAAAAGAAGAGCATTTCAATCCATGTTATGTAACTTCCATGTCATTTAAATAAAATATATGTCATATGTCATTAAAGTAAATTTTTTAAACTCCTGTGGGCATTTAAATCTTGTTACTTAAACTGAAAAATAGTATAACTCTAATTTGAAAATGGTCGATTTCTTTTCTGGCCGATTTTTTTTGAAATTTTAATGAAAAATGTAACGAGTTTTGGTGTCTTAAATGAAAAAAAAAGTCTTCATTTCTGTTTTTATCTGTGTACTTGTTGCCGCTTTTTGAAACAGATTGTTATGATTAGAACTGCAAAATTTGGCGCCTTATAATTAAGAGGATAAGAATGTGAATCTCGAAGCGCTTTTCATAAAATTTTTCATTGATTAAAAATTGTGAAATTTTGACCTCTTTACGTCTTAATTTCTGAAAATATGATCGCAGGAACCCATTTTATTTATTATCTTTAGTCATAGTTATTTAATTACCATGAAATTTGTTTTCAGAAATTAAAAAAAAATTTAACATATATTTCAGCAGTAGATTTGATTGATGCAATAAAATTTGAATTGTTTTGATTATGTTTTATAAATTGCATGATTTTTTTCATTGTTGAAAGCGATGGACGAATGAATTTGCTAATTATCTGCTCGGTGTAAGGAATGTGTATAAGGAATATAAAATAAGGAATGTGTATAAGGAGTATAAAATAAGGAATGTGTATAAGGAATATAAAATAAGGAATGACTTAACTTCAAAAGGTATCATGAAAATTTGCAATATAACTATTTAAACTAGATTACTAAATTTAAATTTTTAATAGAACTATGATATCATGGGCTTCGACTGAATTTGAAAATATTTACGAGTATAATAAAAAGAACGATAATAAAGACATTAAAATAACTAGACTTAATTACAATTTATGACTTAAAAATATTTGATTCAGAATATCCGTAAATAGCAAGTTATATATAAATATGTTTTATTGAAAATATTACCAATATTTCAAACATAACTACTAGAAGCCGAAGACGACTATTAATTTATAAAAACCAGATGTTAAAAATTAGATGGTGGCTCCTAGTAGTTATGTTTGAAATATTACCAATATTTCAAACATAAACACTAGGAGCCGAAGAGGGCTATTAATTTATGGAAACTGGATGTTAAAAATTAAATGTCTTTCAGATCGATTTTGTATGCGTGTATTTTTTCCCCAAGAACTTGTTGAGAAGTCCTTTTATTAATTATTCCTTTGACATTCTCCTGCAAAATCGGAATGATGAACAGGTTATTACAGGACGACAAATCCGAATTATTAACATACATTTAAGGAGTGACATCAATTTACATTTGATTTTGTTATTTTTTAATCATCTGGATGTGGTAATACTACTCAGATGACTTAATTGAAGCACTTAAAAAAAATCGATTTCAAATACATACCCGCCCATTTCAAAGGTGAAATGACTTTCGAATATCGGACTGATGAAAGTCGGTCAAGGGTGTAAAAAGAAATGCGAGACACCTGTGAATTTTAATGGCGGATTTAAATGCAGAAATCAATGCGTCCACATTTCATCTTCTCCCAGGTGGAGCTTGCACAGAGAAAGGTGAAAACAGATTCAGATCTTGCTTTCCTTCGACTGAACTTGTCTTATTATTATCCTTATTATTCTGTTTTAAAAATAATGATGCCTTGCAAAAAACAAATAAATGGAATTTAATTCGTTTTCATAATACATTTACATCTTGATCTCTAATCGTTTACCTTGCATCGTTTCTCTCAGACTTGAAATTTGTTTTTAAAACAGAAATTTTTGTTTCTTCGTTTTTTGCATTCTAAAGAAAATTAGTTCCTTTCTTGTTTTGAAATCTTTACTTATAATAAAGCACGATGTGTGTGTGTGTGTTGGCGATGTACAGGCCAGACCGTTCGACCTACAGCTACCAAATTTGGTATATGTTTACCTTGGGTGCCGGGAATATGCACCTCGGAGCCCTTTTTTTGAATTTTTAATTAAAATTTTAATTAATTAAAAAATAAGCCAAATTTTAACGTTTTTTCGCTATAACTTCTGAAAATATTACAGCACAAAATTGATTTTTACATCGCATTAAAGCTCAAAAAATTAGCTTTTCAATGATTCTAATGTTTTGACCTACGAATTAAAACTCTATTTTTAATTAATTTTTAAACATTTAATTTAATCGTTTTTTTCCAACAATTTATTTCACAAAATAAATAAATAAATAAATAAAATTTTATCTTCTCGAAAAAATCAGCTTTTAATAAAATGTTGCCAGCACATTTTCAGAAGTTCTGATTAAAAAAAAGTTAATTACTACGAAAAATAAAACAGAAAAATATAATTTTCATCACTTGATTATATGAAATGAAACAAATAGGAAATGTGATATTTTTTTAACAATAAATGCAAGAGAAAATTTTTCTTGATCGTTTGCAATATCAAAATTAACGATTCCATTAAAGAATTAAAGTAAATAAAAATACAAAGTAAAAATATATTACAAAAGTGCGGCTTTTAAAATTGAAAAAGAATATTTAGAAAAGCACCAAACGATAATCTTCTGAGAGCGAGATTAATTATTTAAAAGCAAGAAATCTTAAACGAACTTTGATAATGACGTCATTTCAAAGAAACGACGAACAAAAAGCAATTGATAATCAGTAGTAGTAAAATATTTTTGCATTCTTTTTTTTTAATTTTTAAAACAATAAGAAATGTTTTGAATTGTTACTTTTACATATGTGAAGAAGATATTTTGTGCAAATTAAAGAATTCGCCTTCGTGATTGTAATTTATCTCCGCATTTTAATGAATCATGCGAAATAAAAACGCATCTGCATTCAACGAAGTAACGTAATATTAAAGCTATAATGGTAAAAGTAGGTCAGCTATTTGAAAATGCATCTTCTTTCAAACAAGCATACGTAATAATTAACAATACAAAATTTGTAAAAGCATTTAAAACTATTTTCGGAGAATCAAAACTTTCTAACCAAAACAATATCATGTTCTCAAATGAGAAAAAATAAATCAACTATCATTCCAAATTAAACATATAAAAATGCCATTTTTGGTACGTTATTGTATAAAATGAAACAAATATGAAACATGATATTTTTGGAAAATAAATAGATGGAAACGTTTTCTATGATATTTTACTATACATATTTTACTAATCCAATTAAACAATTTTATTTAAGGCAAATATGGCTTAACATCCACAAGGCATCTTCTGTAATCGGAGCTCAACATCTAATTTCTTAATTTTTTGGGAAGAGACATAAATCTCTTAACAATTGGTCTAAGTGAAATATATAATTAGTAGATTGAGAGGAAAATGCTAATGAATTCAATTTTTTCATATATCATATGCTCTGTGAATCATATTTAACAAAATATTCTTGACACAGTAAGTCCTTGAAATAAAAAAGTGGTACTCCAATGAACTAAATCAATCATCAAAGCTGATCGATCTATGAACATTTCAATATAACTATTCTATAAAAACTGGCGATTTTAGATCACTTTATAAAGATCTCAAAGAAGCCAATCAGGGTTACTCTAGAATAATTGGCCTAGAATATGAAAATGATGATTGTTCTAAACTTGCAATATTCAGAACTAAATAAATCAGCCAGATTTAAAGAAGATAGAAATGTTTATTTATTTATTTAGAAGTTGAAAGATTAAGAATATTTTGCAAATTTGAATCTATAATACCAAAGGAATTTAAACCATAATTTTTTATTCATATTTATAAACTTAAAAAAATGTTATTATTGATAGCATTTATATACAACTAAAAATAAAATTAAGAACTGAATGTTTCATTTAACCTATGAAATGTTTGCTGAATAATTCCTTCCATCATTTCCACTTTAATTTAAAACTGAATTTTAAGTGTACTGATAGAAAATCAGCGAGAGGCGTGGTGTTCAAAGATAAGACTGCTGAAAGCCTACACAATAGTATAAGTGAATTATATGATAATCGAAATTTGAAGATTAAAAATATTTTGCTGAAAAACTTATTATGAGACCAAGTTATATAAAAAAAAAATTGATTTAACCCTTTAGTCGGCATTAATATTGTCGAACCGACTGGTCGCCAAAAGCGGCTAGTAGATAAATAAAATAAATAAGGATTAAATCTGCTATGCATATTTCAATGCATCATGTCAGAACATCATTTCTTGAACGTCCAAGTACCTCGTGCTCGTGCAAGTTAAATTATATTTTTTATTCATCTTGATGGTTTCATTGAATGAGTCACTTTAGTGTTGCAAACGATCCAAAAAACTTTGTCTCGCATTTACTGTTTAAGAAAAATATCGCATTTCCTATTGATTTCATTTTATACAATCACTTGCTCGAAATGACATTTTTCCAGATTTTATTTGTAGTAATCATTAACTTATTTTTTTTTAATCAGAGTTTTTGTAAATGCAATTGCAACGCGTTACTAACCACTTAACGGTTTGCCCTTACGCCGTACGTGCATCGATTTATCGAATTTTGATAGTTGTAAACAAAAAATAAATCATTCATAACAATTATAATTCAATAGTAAAATTATTTCGAATACGTAGATAAGTCAAGTATTCCATGGTTTTCCATTTGAATAAAAATAAGAAAATATTTCCAAAATAGAAGGTGTCATCTTATTAGATAGTAAGGAAAATAAACCAGTTAAGGGATTAAAAGCTGATTTCTTGAGATGGTCTTATAGATAATAAAATGTTTATATTTTGCCTACGGATTAAAATGTTTAATTTTCGCCTACGGCTTTTTGTTGACGCCAGGAAACCTCATTCCCAAAACAATACCATGTTCTGACTTAATGAAAAAAAAATCTTTGTGCCAATAACCTGTTAAGGGCTTTTATATAAATAAGTTACAATTACTTGAGGAATGTTACCTAAATTCCAATTATTTCCACTGTTTTAAGTAGGTTAAGGATTATTCATACTCGATTCATCCATTGACATTTGCTTCATCCATTGACATTTGCTGGCGGGGCAATCAACACCATTTTGTTCAATTTATAACAGTGTGGTGCAACGAATTGACAAAAATATTTAAACTCATGTGCAACTTAAAACATTTTATAATTGGTCTTAGAATTGGTATAACAACTGAGATCTGCTTTCTTGAATTACTTTTTTTGAGAGATTTTTTATATGCATTAGCGTTACTTCTGTTAATTTTCGATCGTTATATTTAATGCCTGGTAAATATTAAATGCCTATGCCATCTATCTTTGAATTTATTGTTGTTGTTGTAACTAATGGCACTTGCCATAGGCAAGCGCGCGGATTGCCGTCAGCGATTTTAAGAAGGATGATCGTTTCTTGTTTTTGAAGTAGCGCCAAGAGTCAAGTTAGATACACATTCGCTTGCACGGCCCCTTTTTACTGGAGGGCACACTCACACATCTCACAGGTAGAACATAGAAGAACAGCCATGCCCTAACCGGAACGCCCAGATCACGAAGAAGAGCGCTACCTTTGTGCCAGGATGCCGGCTTCCTTGGATTTAATTATTTGAACAAGAACACGCTTACTGTATGACAGCCCGACTTCTTCGATTTCGCCTTAGTCATTACAACAATCATATGCCTATTTTACACATTCTTGTGGAATGTCCACGATTTTTTTTCGGAGCCTTTTATTTATTTATTTTGAAATCTCACCTTGATTTGGGCGAGTTGTTTTCCAAAACTATTCTTGTTAACAATTTTATATAAAAAAATATTGGGTTTTGTAATCATATATAAATATGAAACATGCATTTTAGTATTGTTCCATACTTAGCAACATTGTTGCACCTTTCTGTGACTCACAGACATTTGAATTTTGTAGTTATTCCATATTTTGATTTTATTATAAATCCATGTAAATATTTTAATTCCATGAGTGTGGCATAGCTTAGTGAACATTGTTGACCTTTGTGCTATAAAACACAAATAAACTCGAAGTCCAATTATTTGATTCCTAGTTTAAATTTCAGTGTAGTTCAGGTAAGAATATCAAAACAGTTTTTTTTTTCGTGTCAGAACATGATGTTGTTTTGGGAATGAGGATTGTGGCGTCAACAAAAATCCGTTGGCGAAAAATACAAATTTTATTATCTGCACGAGCATCTCAAAAAATCAGCTTTTAATAACGGGTTGTCATGGCATTTACAAAAGCTCTGGCTTAAAATAAAGGAGTTAATGACTACAGCAAATAAAATATAGAAAATTGTCATTTTGAGCACGTGATTATATGGAATGAAATAAATAGGAAATGTGATATTTTTTTAAGCAATAAAGGCTAGACAAAAGTTTTTTTGTTCGTTTGCAATACTTAAGTGACTCATTAAATTGAATAAAAATATAATTAAACTTGCACGATCACGTGGTGCTTGGCCGTTCAGAAATGATGTTCTGACTTGATACACTGAAATAGGCATAGCAGATTTCATTTTAATCTTCTTATTTTTTTTAACTGAATAATATTTTTAATTTATATTTAAAAATAAAAGCATTGAAAATTTACCTAGTTATTCGCATTTCATATTCATAGCATTTACCTAGCTTTGGTTACCATTTTTGATAATAGCATTTTAAAATAAAAATATATTATTTTAAATTACATAATGTTTATTGAACATTCATATTATTAACTGTATTTAGAAAACGGTGAAAAACACTGGAAAATCGCTGGAAATAGAAACACTGGAAAATAGAAATTAGTGAAATCTGACCAATGATTAGAGCTGATTTCAACCTTTTATACGGACCCGGAACAGATTAAATCTGTCGGGGGTCAAACGTCCATTCGTTACTGTGGCATAGAATGTTGTCGAGGCGATGACAACTCAAATATCGTTTATTCATTTCAAAAATCATTAAGGTCTACATCAAGTTAATCCTCGTATTTATTTTTGAAATTTATTATTAATTAAACCAAATTAAATATCAAAAATTATACCTCAAAATAGGATATTAATCTTTGTTTTTATCTTCAGAATTACTATCTTTATTCCCGAGCAACAAACAAAAATCAAGTTTATACAGTTTTAAGAAGCCTGAATCAATTTATTGAGTAAGCATTACATTCTTCGCAAATATATTATATTCTCTTGTAATGAATTTGATAAAAAATAGTCTGACAAACATTTGAAAACAAACAAACAATATGCAAAATATTTTATTAGAAATTGTATACAATAAAAACCACTTATTTCTTAATCATATAATGACTGCCTGGAAATGAATGAAAGTGAATTCACCTATTCAAATTCACTTTTCTACCTTTATTTAAAAAATAAAATAAAGAAAAGCACCTCCATTAAATTAATCAATTTGCGGAAACATTTTTTTTGTTAACTTTCAAGCAAAAGAAGAGGTGTCTCGTGAGAAAGTGGCTGATGTTGCGGATGAATAATGTGCTTTTTTTAAGATGAAAAATAATGTTGCGTTAATGGCCGAGGTTCTTTTGTCTTGGCTTCCTGTTAATTGAACGCCAAGGAAGGAAGTGGCGCAACTTTAATAGCATTGTTCGCCAGTTTCCGGTCTTTTATTTCCACATAGTCAACGACACTGTTTGCTTGTTTCAGCGTCGAGGACTTAATTTGGTTTTGGCGAGAATCTGTTTTAGTTCATTCAGCCTTTTTTTCTCTTTTGGCGAGGGTAATTAATATTTATCGGAATTCCATTTATTATGGACTTAGTGGCATCATTTTTTTTTCTAATTAAAGTTCATAATGTATCTTTATTCTGTTTTTGTCCATATAGCAATTTTTTTATGTGTTGCGGTTTGATGAATATTTAAAATTTTCTTTTTAAAAGGGAATTTAACATTTCTTAAAGCTAATTAGTTAATGAAGTTTCATTTTTAAAAATGTTGTGAAAGCTTGCCGCTTTGTTATTGTTGATTTTTTTTGCCTATGCAAAGAATGGAATCATAAGATAAAAATTAATTTTGATGCAACAATATTTCAATGCTTCATAAATATGTATATGAAGCTATATAAAAAGTCACTAAAAGCGTCCAAGCTTAAGTAAATCAATGTCTATTTTCAACCATGGACGAAGAGTATTTTGGATTTCTGTCTTGTTGCATTGTGTAATAATATGGAACGCTACCTATCGAACATCCACTTTCCACATTAAATTACGAAAGGAAGTATACCCCTCCCCCCGACGTAATGAATACTCATGCCGGATTCAATGGTTGATATGTAGTGGAATAGATTAGACCCCTCAACCCCCGATAGACATCGGCGTTTGTGGTAGGCGTTGTGGTTTCAATAAATTGAAATTTTGTAACTATAAATAGAAAAGTCTTTTAAATTAACTTCCATTTTTTATTATATTTTAAATTTATTTCGTTTGAATAAAAACTCATTCTTGAGGGGGTGTTGCTTTTACATCATATATGAGAGACCAATGTATCCAAATAGAGCATCTACTGTTCTTTTTACACTGTTTTGGATAACGACTGTTACTATTTTTAGACTTATATGAAGGGGCCGGGATGACCTGGTTGGTAGAGCTTTGGATTCCTTAGGTTACGAGTTCGAAATTCACCGCCCAAAAGATTCCCCGTGTGTGTGGCGGCTGGCGCTTGTTAAATTTGTCGTGGTCGCAAAGTCCTCCATGTCGAGAATAATACCTCTGGGGGTACTAGGTCAGAGGCCATCGTTCTCTGTTCCAGGTGTAAATTACGAACTGAGATGAGTGAATGAATATGCACGAATGAAGTCCGCCTGTGACATGTGTGTAGCTAAGGCATACTCTTGGTCCTAGATGGCGCTACTTGTAAAACAAAGAGATGCATATCTTAGGCTTAAAATCTGCTGATTGTATCAGCGGGGGGGGGCTTATCCATGGCAAGTGCCATAAGTAACAACAATAACAGATTTATGTGAAAAAAGTTAGAAATAGGTCTGATGCTTCCATATAATAGGCATTTATTATATGAAATTCTCAATATTTGATTGTTGTAAATTTATCATAATTTTCTATTATGTAATATGAAATTTGTGTATTAACACGTCCACTGCTGTGATTCACATTTGTGATACGAAACTACTACTGAATGAGATACTTCTTTACTATCGCTCAGTTATAATAGAAAAGAGAATATCTAGTTAGATATTAGTTCATAAGATTATAAGACATTAGTTAATAAGTTATTCACACAGTGAATAACTTATTAACATTTTGTAACCGGAACGTTATATAATGGTTTTAAATTATCATATGTTTCTGGCTAGAAACGTCATTTTTAGTTTTTTACTTTTCGAAAAAATCGGAGGCTACACACCTTACCAAAAACTCCCGATCAACAATGTGTTAACAGAAGACGATATAAACTAAACATATGTTATTCTCACATCAAATGTTCTGAGATATGTTCTTCTCACATCAAATTCTTTACTGAATGAAAATCTAAGTTGTCATCCGACTCTGGATAGTACGGCATTCAACATGTTAACGAAAAACACTTATTGGAATTTTTGTATTATGTTATATGAAGCCCTCGATATTGTAAGAAATATACTGCAATGCTTGCACTTTCTTTTATGCAAATCTTAATTTACAATGCTTTATTGATGGGAAAAATAGATTTATTTGAAATAAACAAACTGAATTTATACTCTTATTTACGGTGAAAAGGGTTAATGTGAAATTAACGTTTGTTTCTCATTCATAACTGTAGAAGCTATCTCACGTGGTTTTGCAATAACTAAAAAAAATGAATGTCCAAAATTATTGCATTTGGTGGCGATTGAAAACAATGCTTTCTATACCGTGAAACAATTTGTAATCCAGCTCTACAACGACTTTCTCTTTGCAAATTCAAAATAAACCTTTGTGAATACAGATATCCATTGGCACATAGTATCTTTTGTTTGTTAATTTTTTAATCTGGATTGTGCAATTTATATCGTTTAAAGCTAAATTAATGCCGTCTCTATTAATTACAATAGATAGAGAGAAAATGTGTTTGCATTGTCCACTGTACCCAAAGGTCTTATTTTCGTGGAAACTCATTTACCGTTCTGACCTTAGGTCAAGAATGCCTCGTAGTGAAATCCTGTCCGATCGAAACAATTGAACAATATAATCGGCAAATAAAGTTGAGAAACTTGCAGGTCTCGAAATAACGAGTAACTCCGCAATATTAAATTAACGAGTTGTGTATGGTAATGATTATTATGCATTATCCTAGAAATTGCACCACTTCCTTCGGGTCCATACTCGCCTGTCCAGATGTAACAATTGAAGGAAATATTCCGACTCACGCACACGTGCCGCTCGTCTAAGTCGGTTTCTCTTTCTTTTGATTTATGAATGAACACTTTTTTTTTCGAACCAGAGCGTGCGTTTGTTATGTTGAAATTGTATTCTATTCAATTTTGATAGATGATTTGCTTTTATATATTTTTTTTCGGTATCTTATAGGAAATACATAACCCCGCCCTGTTTAATCTTACTGGGTTTTTGATATAGTCTTGTTTGGAAGTTGTCTTTTACGAAAAAGGAAGGGTGGTAGAAACGTGGAATGAAAGAGCGGCTTTTCTTCTTTTACTTTTGTACAGTAAGGGTGGGACAGCTTATTTAGTAGAGCATTGGATTCGCATTCCTTGGGCTGCGAGTTCGAACCCGCCGGCCGAAAACTCTCCATGCGTGTGGCGGCTGGCGCTTGTTAAATCTGTCGTGGTCGCAAAGTCCTCCATGTCGGGAGTAATACCACTGGGGGTACTGGATCAGAGGTGATCGTTCTCTGTTCCAGATCTAAATTACGATCTGTGGTTGAATGAGTGAAAATGTATGAGTGAAGTCCGTCCCGTAAAAAAGGTTTGTACCTTCGGGTGCTCAGGGGTCCATTCAGAAGCTCCTGCACCCCTATTTCACTGGGGATACTGGTTCTTAGGTGATCGTTCTTCGTCCCAGATCTAAATTACGATCTGGACAGAATATGAATGAAGGAAATGCTTGAATTAACTCCGCCCCGTAAATAGGGTTGTGTAGCTAAATTGTTCTCTTGGCCCTAGTTGGCGCTATTGAAAAACAAGAGACCCTTCATCGGCTTAAATAACTGACAGACCTGTCAGCGGGTTTGAAAAGTGCCATAAGTCACAACAACAACAATTTCTGCTCAATGCTTGTTATTTGCTTATTATTTTTATTATTTCATTTAAAGATGTTTCACCAAAGTCCATTTAAAGAGGTTTTTAGGAAAAAATAAATACTTGAAAATTTAACCGTCTGGACGGGTTATTATCCTGTTAATAATGTCTCGGATATGATAATCTCGAAACTAACTAACTAACTAACTCTCGAAACTAACGAAAATTGGGTTAAAAAAGGAAATCACGAGCACATTTGGCATGAGGCTTATGTGTATTGAACTTTTAATTATAAATATAGAGTAAAATAAAATTCTTGTTTCAATGCAGTGGGTTCTTTAGTATAATCCTTGCAAATATTCAAGTAAAAAATAAATAATGGAGGTTGAAGACCTCAGTTCATTAACCTTGTTATAATCCAACATAGAAAATGTAAATAAAATATGAAGTTTATGATCCCATAGCTAATTTTGTTTATTTAGGGCTTTATTTGAACACCATTTAAACATGGGGGGGAACACGTCTTAGTTGTTAGACGTCAAAAACAAAAAACTGGATTTCACATTCGATAATGAAGCAGATCAAAAGGCCGGGAAATTTTCAATTCCTTTATTCACCTTTACAGACGACTGCTGACGATTATTAAAAATTTGTCACGAGTTGCTATTTTTCTCAAGATTTTTTTGTATGATTATTTTAATTAGATAGATAAAGGACATATTTAAAAGGCAAATATTAATGGATGTAATTTTGATCACTTGATAAACGTCAGTTGCATTAAATGTGTATAGTTAAAAAATTCATTACAGGGGAAAAAAGAGCTTGAGATCTTACCCCATCTTTAAACCATGTGCTGTTAAATACAGATGAGATGCCTTTACGCCGATGTATGAAAATAATTCTTGGTTCGTTGTATTGTTTTCTTTATAAAACCAGTAATATGAAGAGAAAAAAAAATCAATTCCTACTTAGGTCATTAAAGAGAAATTGTATGTTAGTTACTTTTTACAAAGTAATTACAATTAATATAAATAATTTATCAAAAATTTACAGATTTTTGAGAGAATTGAACTCGCATTCTTCATCTTCAGGTGAAAAATACTAAAATCTTCGCATTTTACCGATTGAGCTACTGCCTGTTGATTTCATCTTTAATTACAAACCTCTAAAACTCTATTTAAAATATTAAAAATTAATTAATGAGTTAATATTTGAAAAAATGTATAAACATCAAGTGCCATCAACTGCAAAGTTCTTTAAAAAATGTATTTGAACTTGAGTAAACGAATGAAAAGTATTTCATTAACGATTGAAAATTTGAACAAGATATATAAATACATACGAGAGAGTGAAAATTAATAGTAGAAATTGGAAAAAAAAAAAAAAAAACGAAACAAAAAGAACCACCCGCAGTGTTTGTTTAAGCATCATCTAATAATTATATTTCATTGGAAATATGCTATATATTGCTCCATATACTACATGTGTCATCCTCGTCGTCTGATCGCGATTCAAAATTACGAGTTCCTTCCCAAAATAGCCTTAGGGTTGCTTTGTATAACGAAACTAAGCTGAACGAAACTTAAGCTCTGCGTATCACCCCTGCGTGACGTAATATCGGCCATAAGTTATTAGTCTTGTGTTCTTTAACCAAAAAATTATATTTAAATTTTACATGAAATAAAAAAAGTAATAATGAATTACAAAATGAACTGTACAGCCTTGATACTATGATTGATATCAACTTGCGGTTCTTTTTTTTGAAAATGCTTCTCTTTTGCTGACCATTTGGTTAGATTACTGAAATGCCTTTATAAGGAAGTTTTCTTGTTATGAACGATCCCATTCTTGTAACCTTCAAGTGTTCCCCAGTCACAAAGCCGTTTAGGTCACTTTCTCCATGGAATGGATCCACTCACGTGCCCCCGCATCATCAGTATTCCCCCGCACCCCACTCGCATTTAGCAACTTCTTAAACCACTCCGCTACACTCACCACTGCCAGCTCTGAATCCCACTTGACAGAGCAAACAGGTACCGCGGTACCTCATGAACGATTCCACTCACAGGAGCCGCTTGCTGCAGGGGTGGATGACAAAAAAGGGGTTGTCGAAGCACCGAGTGTCAAGGGAAGTGGGTAATCTGGTTTGGGCCTGCTCCCCTCGGAATGCCTAATCGCGTTGCGTCGCGCACTCTCATTTCGAATTCTGGAACAACCACCTGGGTTATGTAAATGCTTTGCTGCTCCTCCTCTCTGTTTTGGTGGATATGTCGCGTTTCCGTCGTTTTGCGGAAGATTTTTATTGTTTGTTACTATCCCCCTTTTTTAAAATTATCTTTTGCTTTTTGTTGTACACTCCAAGCGCATGACGTCGGAATAATAATTCGTTGATTACCTAATTGCGGTGGTAAAGAATATTTCATGCGATCTCATGCGTGATTCTTTCTTAAGTTAATAGAGAAGGTGCTTTGTTTGTTTTTCTTTTTTCATTGCGTGGTAAAGTACGCTTTTTCCGTATTTTGTCTTTTCCTGTTTCTGTTTGTATATAAATTAAGCAAACTGAGATGCGTCCTTTGGTATTATCTAATTTAATTATCAAAAAAAGATGTTATCTGGAGAAGTCTTCTTATTTTTAAGAAAGTATTGGGGCTTTTTTTGTTAGTTTCTAAAAGAACTTTTTTTTTGGTACTTTGGTACTTTTTGGTACTTGAAATCAATATAGGTGACAATCACAGTTACCTGAAAATGTAGCCGCGCATGACATTTAACATGTAAAATTTGATTAATGTTTTGTTAAAACTAAAATAAAACGCTTCTTTTAACCGAACTCATGCTATCCAAATTATTTATTGAATCGCAAATCTCGCACTGTAATTTCAAGTGAATCGTTTATATCGTATGTTACCGTTAGATTAGTTGCAACAATGCTATTATTTAATATCTGCTGTCATCCTTCTAATGAAGAGATGGCAAAAGTTATTTCTTTAAAAGCGTTTTGAGGGTGCAAAAAAAAAAAAAATACTAATTCATATACATAAACAATTGATAAGTTTGCAGACTGTCCGCTTTTATAATAATCCAACTGTTAATTTCTAAAATGCTAGTGGTGAACAAATTGTTCCAATTGGAAAAGCGAATTAAATGATAGAAAGAATTATATTTTATATTATTTTAGGCAATAAGTGTATTTCAAAAATTTTAATTTTTTATACGACTTTTCGGTACTATAATTTATTTAGTAAAATATTTTCGACACTATAAATCATACGATAAAAAAAAGTTTCCGTCAGCATGACTAAAATTTACCGAGTTCTGACTGCTTAATTTAAAAAAGAGTCGGATATAAATTTATTTTAAAGAAATATTTCAAAAAGGAATTGAGCAATGCCTTTCGTTTTGCAAACAATTCCTTAAGGCGACCAGGGACCTTTAAAGTGATTTTTTGTAATTTTAACCTCAGCAATTTGAAATGTTACAGGCATTAAGAGTAACACTACAGGTGACGACACACAAAATTGTAAAGCATTATATTAGTTTATTTATGAGTTAGGGGGATTAATGTAATATAATATTAGCGATCAATAACGTTAATGAAAAATGTTCCAGGCGCTCCAAATTTGCCAGAAAGCGCTCCATTTTTTATTATTACTTTAGGTAACCCTTTTGAAACAAAAGTTGAGATTAATCTTGAAGTTTGAGAACGGAGCATCAAAATTAACCAATGAAATAACTCAAAACTACTTAAACTTAAAAAAAAATATATATCAGCAGTTTTGAGTTGTTACATTGAAAACGAAATATCAAAATTAACCAAACTTCAAGATTAATACCAACTTTTGTTTCAAAAGGGTTAACGAAAGTAATAATAAAAATTGGAGTGCTTTCGAACAAATTTGGAACGCCTGGAACGTCTTTTAATAACGTTATTCATCTCTGATATATTATATTACCCCCCCTAACATAAATAAATACAATGCTTTAAAATTTTGTGCGTCGTCTCCTATAGTGTTACTCTTGATGCCTGTAAAATTTCAAATTGCTGAGGTGAAAATTACAAAAAATCATTTTAAAGGTCCCTGTTCGATTTAGATATGTATCGAGGTGCCGAATATATTTGTAAAAATTCTTCAAAAATAAAAATAAATTAGCGTTTCGTTCATCGATCTGTTTAAATTGTTGAAAAATTGATACTTTCTGCCGCAAAATATTTTGCTAAACATGATTGATAAAACGTGAGTATTCAGAAGAAAATTAAGATTTCGTACTTTTTAAAGAAATATATTAATGGACTCAAACTGCTTAAAGCTCCCTTTTGTTAAAGCATTTTTCCATTTGGAATTTATATATAACGGTTTAGAAATGAATTGTCGGATATCGATATAAATAAGCACTTTGTATATTGATGTATCTACTGTAATCCTAAAAATGTACATTTATTTAAAAAAAAACACGTAAGTGTAGCTAACAATGATAATTTTAAATCCGTGTTACTTTCAAAATGTTTCAACTTTCATACTTTACGTACTTTTATTACATACAATATAACAATAGATGTCCATGTTTTAAGTGGAAATATCGTTATTCGGAAAGTCCCACAACGTCCCTTTATTTCGTTCCGGTGTTTTTTATAAGATATGTAGACCATTTTTATAAGATATGTAGTTGTTTACATTTGACTGTTGCCATTTGATAGTAAATAATAAGAGCGATTTTTATGCCGTGTATGTTAGCGTTTGTGTATATAATATAATATATTTATTTCCATTAATATTAATTGAGATATTTTCTTTTTCAGGTAAGAATTCTTTTATTTTCCATTGACGTGGTGAATGAAGATCTTAAATGTTCATAAAAAACATCAAAAACATTTCTGAAGCGTTGTTTCCAATAAGAGCAAGGTATTTCGTCCGTTTGTATCCATATAGGAGTGAAATGTATAGGAAAACGTTTATTTTCATTACAGATTATTCTCAATCTTTTTAATTTCTTGCATACAAAGAGAAAGTATTGTAAACCATAAAAAATTTGATATAAAAAATGCTGTTAAATTTCTGTGTTTTGGACCATCTGGCGCCCGAAAAACCCACTTTTATGCCTATCTATGAACACAAGAATTCAAAATTTAAATATGCAAAAGAATGAAATTTTATATATAAACTTCGCACCAAAATTCTTTTTTTTTTTGTTAAATTCTGGATTTTTTGTGTTAATTTTTGTTAATTTCTTTTAAGCATCAAGTCTATCTGAGCGTCTATAAATTTTTTTCGGCATCAAATCTATCTGACCGTCTATGAGCGTTCATGTATATATTGTATCTCAAAAACTAATAGAGATATGTGGAGGAAGTTTAGCAAATAGTTTTATCAAAATCGTAGGTATTCAGAAAATCATAAGCGAAGTTTTTCTGTTTCTAGGTACGCTATCGCGATAATTCAAAAATCTATCTAGATATCTATCTAGATAAATGAAATTTGGCTTGTGTTCTAGGCATTAAAATATTAAATATGTATCAATTTGGATCCAATCTGCAAAGGAAAATGCTTCGTTCATATTCTTTTTTCTTATTTGTATAACACGAAATGAGTCGTATTGTTCAGGTAAGGCGGCGGTAAGAGTGGACAAAAATACTGTTTGCATTCAAATGAAAAGTGATATTGCTGAAAATATCAGTTAAAAAAATATTAATTTCAAAACAAAATATTTTTGTTTTCATGTAGCGAATAACTTTTATTTTTAGTTCATATAAGCGTATATACGTGGCTTAATCTGGCATTAAAATACTTTCATATCTAACATCTTAAGTGTAAAATTTTTTTAATAAGTAATAATTATGATACACAAAATTATTATGTTAACACAATTATTTTATCGTCTGAAAAGATTTTATTAATTAAAAGAGAATACGAATCTAATCAGATGATTCTTAAAATCTATCAAACGATTACATTGTGAAAAGTTTATAACTATTAAAGAAAAAATTGTGCAGAATTGAAATGAATATCAGTGGAAAATTAAAATTTTGAATTTTGAAATGATGAAAAAAAAATTGAGACATAATTTGTTTGAAAATTATTGCAAAAGAACGGAAATTTTTTAGATTGTTTCTGATTAATTAAATACTTATTTAGCTTTTACTCTTTGAAAAATTGGCAGTTTCTGATCATAAATAAATTCACAAAGGTTTATTAAATTGACATTTTTGCATAAAATGATGTAATGCGAACAGTTCTTTTATCGCCTAATTTTTTTTAATTACAAGAGAATGCGAATTTAATCATAAAATTTTTGAAATCTCATAAAAGTTTAAATTGTGAGAAATTAAAAGAAAATTCGTAAAGAAATAAAATTGATATAATTGAAGATTAAAAGTTTTGAATTTTAAGATGTTTTAAAATATTGAATTTTAAGAAAAGAATTGTTTGATAGGTAATTTGTTTGAAAATTACTACAGAACAACGGAGCAATTTACACTTAGCTTCTGCTTAATTGAATATTTATTTAATTTTTATTCTCTGAAAATTCGACAGTGTTCTTTCTCTTCTCTTAAATAATGAATAGGCGTACAATCGTAAATGAATTTGGTCCACTCGTTTAGGTGTTTAATATCGCACAATCGTAATCTCAAAAGCGTTCGTTAATATTAAAATAATAAAAAAGATTAAAATGAAATCTGCCATGCACATTTCAGTGTATCATGTCAGAACATCATTTCTTGAACGGCCAAGCACCACGTGCTCGTGCAAGTTAAATTATATTTTTATTCATTTTAATCGTTTCATTGAATGAGTCACTTTAGTATTGCAAACGATCCAAAAAAAAACTTTTCCTCGCATTTATTGTTTTAAAAAAACTATCACATTTCCTATTTATTTCCTTTCATATAATCACGCACTCAAAATGACATTTTCCTAGGTTTTATTTGCTATAGTTATTAACTTTTTTTTTAAAATTCAGAGCTTTTGTAAATGCAATGGCAGCGCCTTATTGAAAGCTGATACTTTTGAGATGCTCGTGCGGATAATAAAATTTTTATTTTTCGCCTATGGATTTTTGTTGACACCAAAAACCTCATCAATAAACATCATGTACTAACATAATAATAATTTAAAAAATAAGAATTTTGAATTTTAAGATGTTTTAAACTGTTGAATTTTAAGAAAAGAATTGTTTGAGGGGTAATTTGTTTTAAAATATGATGCTGAACAAGCTTAGTTGAATATTTATTTGACTTTTATGCTCTGAAAATTCGACAGTGTTCTTTCTCTTGCCTTACATAATGAATGAATGTACAAAACTTAAATGAATTGGGTCCATTCATTTAAGTGTTTAATATCGCACAAGCGTAACCGCAAAAGCATTCAATATTGTTAAAATAATAAAGAAACAATGCAATTTTCAGTCAACGAAACTTGAGTCAAAATTTATACATAGAACGAACGTTACCCGAAATAATTTCCGTGTACCTGCCATTGCATAATACGGCTTCATCTCTAATAAAACACGAATGCTGCCTGCCAGTCTATTATTGTCCAGGATGAGGAATTTTGGGTTGGCCGACTGATTAAGCTTCCGAACTGCCCAGTGACCTTCGGGAGCACCCAATGCAGCCGCTAATGCCGAGCAAACCATTTCCATCAGCCTCTAACCGGATAGAGCTTTATAAAACTCTTAGTGATTGATAAATGGACCTTATCCGAGGCGGGCAGATTGCTTTTATTCCTCCGCTTTTGGCGGCCTGACCGTCGTTATGGCCTCCACGCAACCTATCCTACCTAATGAGACGACGGCCACGATCTTTTCTTGCTTCTCTCCCCCCCCCCCCCGAGAACTTTATTTAGGAAAAAAGACCACTCTTTCGACACCGTTTCTCGTCGTGGAAGAAAAAAAAGGATGAAAATAGAACGACACCCGTTTTTTTTTCTTTCCTTTTTAATTTCTTTTTTTTTAACGAGAGATGTGAAATTTTAAAACCTTTAAATGGCTTTTTTGTTAAAATAATTTTATTAGAAACTCAATACATGATTGGTTCATCACTGACCAATCAATTCAAAATTGTTTGTTATCCAATCATCGATTTACCATTGATAGTTTGATTCATTCTTGCTTAATAAACTGAAGTAACAGCACACTTCTATTTTTAATGCTCATCTAGCTTTTATCGATTTGTTGTAGGGGGGGTTTAATAAAAAGAAACACAATTAAAAAGTGAGAATTTTGAATTTTCAGATATTTTCAGATATCACACACACACACACACACACACACACACACACACACACACACACAC
>JAOUZG010040464.1:2637222-2649273 GCA_026289955.1 Argiope argentata | reverse complement strand
ACACACACACACACACACACACACACACACACACACACACACACACAAGAATTTTAAGATATCACGCACGCACGCGCGCGCGCACACACACACACGTATATATAATGGTATCTCTTAATCTTATTTGAATTTAACTTAATTAATAACTTAACTAATATTTGAATTTAACTTAATTTTAACTTAATTTCCATTTGAAATTAACTCATATTAACTTCGTTCTAAAATGTTTTTTTATTTCCTGGTTCAATTATTCTTTTTAGTTAATTAATTATGCACGCACTCTATAAAATTGTTGAAATCGTCGGGCTGGCACGCTCCAAGTGAAGGGATAAAATCCTTAATGCTTTTAGAATCCTTTTAGAGATACCTAAAATTCCTTTTCCTAAATGAACTCGTGTCAAGAAATCTTATGACAAATCCTATGACGTGATAGGTTATCCCTATCAAAATCTCATAGTAAAATAAATAAAAGAACAATTTTCGTGTTTTTCATTTGTATCGCGATGTAAATAGGTGTCAGCTTGTAATAGATTTTATTCTTGTTCATAATGTATATCTAGTGTTGAAATAAATATTAAAGCTTTCTATAGTTTCTTCTTTTTTTCGACCTACTGCTTAATATATAATATTCATATAAATAAATATTAATATTACTTGACATCCGTGATAAGAAAAATTCTTATGATGATTCATTCATTATAAAAATATTAGAAATAGAGAAAAATTTAGAAATTCCTTATTTCTTGTATAGGGTCTCTGAACGGATAAGTAATTTTAATGGTAGTCAAAGAACGACGCTTCCTCGAAACGGCTGTTAAAAGTAATATAATCCAGGATGTCATAGCTTGATAAATGTTGTTTGTAAAGTTTGTTCGTCGAAAATATTTTACTATATTATAAATCATCAAATATTATAAATATCAAAAGTTATAAATCATAGAGATTGCTTGAAAAAAATTAAATTTCGCAACTTTTTAAGAAATATTCACCCAAACAGCATAAATTTCTTGATCTAGAGTGATCTTTTGATTGAACGTTTATTGTTTTTGTTTAATGGCTTAAAATTTAGCCACCGGACCACGATTATACGAACATCCTTCGTGTAGAATCAATAATAATATGGTAGTTTAATTTATTGGTCATAATGTGGTTTATGGTTGTCGGATCAGTGAAACTGTGGATTAATAAAGAAATAATACTATATCATTCGATGTCTGCTTTTCATTAAAGAAAGAATTGATATATAGCCAAGAGACTTATAACATAAGCTTCTTTTATTAATAGAATCAAAACAGCTTTAAAACAATCTATAAATCTAAAACAAATGGGTATTTTTAAAAAAAAATTGGTAGTAGTAAATTACTCCCTTGTGCATCTTTGTTTTTTTAGTGCCTTCCATGAATCATCAAAAGCTTCATTTATTCTACTTCTTCCCATTCTGGGTATTTCAAGATTTTAATAATAATCTGATTCATTCTGGTAATTTATTTGAACCTTACAGGCCTCGGTTGGCTTTACTAGTTAATTATAGAGATTTAATCGACTTGGGATCATCTATGAAATTCATTAAATGGTAATCCCAGCATTTGACCTCTATTAATTGTGAATAAAAAAATGGAAGTATAACTGAATATGTATTTGAATTTATAATTTTTATTTGAGAACCGACTTTTTTTTTAAAGACTTGGCTATTCTCATTACGTTGCTTAGTTTTGGCGCTGAGAACAATTCGTAGAATTCCATGCGTGACGTGCAATCATATACAAGGGCAAATCAAAACGTCTTTGCGCCTATTTTTTATTCGCCAGAAACAGGTACATACAGATATTTACAAATATACGTAGTGTACCATGTACCTTACATTATTTCTTCACATAGCCACCACACCAGTTCAGACATTTCTCCCATCGCAGCACTCAATTAGAGATCCCCCTGTGGTAGAATTCTTCCCGCTGCCTGTGGAACCATTGTCGGACCGCGTTCTTGGTTTCTTCGTCACATGTGAATCTCTTTCCTGCCAGAAACTTCTTCAGTGGACCGTAAACGTGAGAATCAATAGGGGCAAGGTCTGGACTGTATGGTGGGGGTTCCAGATTCTCCCAGTGAAATGACTGGAGCTTAGCGACGGTCTGGACTGCCACATTTCACCTTCTTGATTAAATAGGTTACGAACACCTAGGCAGTTACGTTCGGAGTTCCACTAGGGGAAGGTGCTGGGCCTCAAATAGTTAGGTAGTCTCTCTCGTAGAAGAAGGAGGGTGGAGTTCTTGAAACTCCCGCAAGATCTGGCCCGAGGTTCGGGATTCTCTGCTTGTCGATTAACCTGCTGGATTTGTAGAGCGTAAGGTGATGAACTGACTGGAAGAGCAGCTCAGGAGACAGCTGTTCAGCTAATTGGAGGTATTTCCAAAGCTCGAATGAGCTTTCACACTTCAGACGAGACTCTGAATGTTTCCAAAGGTTCCGGTGAACTCCACGTGGGCTCGGCTACAGGGCGAGGCGGCCTACGTATCTTCCAAATTCTCTCCTGAGAATTTTCCACAGAATTCCAAGTTGAATCCTCCCTCCAAGCACCAGCTGTTGTTTCGTCAGTCTGCTCCTAACACTCCCCTCTCAATCCTCCTCTGTTCGCTCTTTTTATCTCGGTCTCAAAAAACCGGCCCTCGGTGGCAAATGATCAATCAGCATTATTCTCAATTTTCTTGATCATCTGACCCAAGGTATCTCCCCAATCACAAGAGAGGGGGAAACGGCGTCTAGCAAGGAGACGTCTAGGTTCCGTCTAGTCTGCAATCTCCACCTTCCACAAATTCCTCCGTTATCTATAATTGCTTTCCCGTGGGAACAGAATTTGATATATTTCTTCTTATCTATCCGAAAACGTCACTATATATATATATATATATATATATATATATATATAATAATTAAATAAGAAAGTGAAATTTTAAATGGTACTTTTCCGTTAGCCGGGCGCCATCAAAAAATCGTCAAATAATGTAGAATTCGCCCAAATTTCTTACATGATTTTAAAGCCAAAAGTCCACAAATAATGTATAATCCCGCCAAATTTGTCTGGAGATTTTTCTTTGTCACCCGGCTAACGGAAAAGTCCCATTGAAAGAAATGCATTACACATTGATTATTCCAAAATCAATTATTTTAGTTGGGAAAGCCAAATAGTTCGGATTAATTAAACAAATTATATTACTGTTAATTGAAAACGTAATAAAATTTCTGAAGCTTAATCCGAATTTTCAAGACGCTCTGAATCGGAACCGTCTATAAAATACGAGTCTATAAATTCTCGAAATCTATTCCAGATACCATTCATGACGCACAAAAGCGTTATTCTTTACTTTGCGATAGCCTAGTCTCGAACAGTTCCATAAAGAATTGCAATTAACTATTCTCGCCGAGATAGCTATAACCTATAGAATAACTGCCGAGTTGGTAGTTCAGTGAGTGGCAAGTCGAATTGATAGCGTAACTATTCCGTTACAGGCGCGCTAGTCCAGAAGTATCCATCTTTGTGATGGCTCATCAATACGCTCGGATCGATATTGTTTATCAGGCGTTGAGAATCGCCTGTCATCCCGGGGAATATCGTGTTTCATCGATCCTGGGAGCCATCAATCGTCGCCGGAATCGAAGCGTTTTTGTTTCTCTTCGACTTTTATTGACAAGTGGGGAATGGAGCCTACCTTCTCCCCTTTCCGCCAATGGCTTTATCTTTGGATGAGACGCCCTAGTGTTAAAAGGATTTTGGTATTGATGGAATATAGATGATCTAGACCAGGGGTTCTCAAACTTTTAGACATAACTTTAGACCCTTTTTAGACTAATTATTTTGGCGACCCCTCAAAAAAAAGTTTTAACTCTGTCTAAAGTTTAGACGGAGATTTTAAAAATTTTGCACGTACTCAGGAGTTCGTAGAGTATGTTTAGGGTATTGGCGCCACATCCCTTGACACTTCATCTTTCTCCTCCTTACTAGTATCTTCTAATTTCGAAACTTTCAACAGTTTGCAGATTACATTCCAGTTAAGGTTATGAGTGGGGTTATGTGGATAGTCATTCCGTTCAGAGAGCAAGCAGTAACAAAAACTGAGCTAATTGTCCTTCATCATGATCAACCAATAGAGATTTCAAGTGATCAGTCAGCTTAAGTAACTTTTAACATAGCTTATATCGACACATTTTGGATACGTATTAAAAAGGAATACCCAGAACTGTCCATAACATCATTAAAAACTTTGATGCCATTTCCTACATATTACAACTGTGAACAGGGTTCTCCATAATGATGGATTTAAAAACAAAATCAAGAAATCGTTTGACACTGGAAAATGATATTGTTTTGTGTGTCACAACGCTCATTCTAGACATCAAAAAATTGGTTAATTCCAAACAAGCTCATGTATCCCATTAACTAATAGAACACATAAACCAACTTGTATGTGTATTAAAATCTTTATGTGTACTCTCTTTTTTTAATGAAAACCACAGCCATAAATTAATTTTCTTTAAACTTTTCTATCACATCTCGCGACCCACCTTTTGAGAACCTCTGATCTAGACTATAGGAGCAGGATTTTAGGGTTCGGTTAAAAAAGTTTTTTAGTATAATAAAATATGGGAAGAAAACTAAAGATAAAAATTTGAAGGAAATTGTATTTCCATTCCAAAACTCAGCTAACGTGTACTAAGTTTGCTTCATGTGTTTTATTTTATTTCAAAATTTCCTCTTAATTATATACAAGCAATTACTACAAGATACCAGAGGCAGTGGTCTCACCAAAACTTGTCGCCTATTTTCTAATATATGTGTTAGCCCAAAGACAATCTTACGTGGCATTAGAGTACAATAATTACGAAGTATTAATCTTTGGCGTGAATTTAGCATTTTTGCTGAAACTATCTTGTGATCCTTGGCGAGGGCTTTGGTGACTAATCCCTGCCATGTGATCAAAGGTATCCAAAAATCGAATTTTAGTTTCAGACGCGTTTTTCCCGACCAAATGAACCAAAAATTGGATATAAAACTATACCTGTAGTCATAAATGAACATACCAAATTTGATACATTTAAGTCATTACGTTTTTGAGTTATTGCACTTGCATAGTTCTGAAAGTATAAACCGAAAGATCGTCAACTCCTCATTCGATTGCACTCAAAATTTATTTGTTGTCTGAAATAAAGATGCTTAATCTGTACACGGAATTTTGTCTATCTAGCTCTCTTAGTTCTGTAGTTATCGTGCTTCTTATATTCCGACAGACAGACTTCCTCGGAACGGATGCTATTCAGAATTTGATAGGAAGCTATAAATTTGATTTTAAGCCTGTATACCAAATTTCGTTGTTCACCCGACATTTTCCAACAAGCTTTTCGAATTCAGGGAGGTCTAAAAACGTATCGGCTGGTAATATGTATAGTAAAAGAAATTATCTAATATTATTGTAACTCCCGTGAATCAATATAGGTTATTAAAACAATGAAAAGAATTGTAAAATGCACTTCAAAATATTTTTAAAAATTTATTAGAATTAGATGGGAAAATTGTATCAGAAATAAATCATTGCCGCTTAAAAATACTTTCTTTTTTGCAAAAGTTGTGTATACATATTTGCACATCATTTGGCTGATCATATTCAAAATTTGAGTATGTTCGATTTTTAGAAACGATCGATTAGATATCGAAATTCCATTTAAATTGCTTCTTTAATTTTAAGTGAGCATTTTCACATAATTGAATACAGAGAGGCTATTTCTTTTTAATTATTAAAAAAAAAGGCTAGAATTAACAATTTGGGTGTAAATACCATATTTAAAAAGGCGTCATTGTAGCTCAAAACGTGACGATTTATCAGAATATCGAATTTGCATTTTTTTAATGATTGCAAACATTTTCTTTTCAAATATCGCATATGAAAATAAAGAAAAAAGCTTAATTAAATGACCTGTCTTGCAATTTTGGAAGTACTTCGGATTATGTTAAAAGTTTATTATGGTGTACACAAACGCCTGATAGTTAAAAAAAAGGTATCCTTGGGGATGGATACTTTTTACACGAAAATAATTATAAGAACCTTTGGATTCTTACTTATAGTCGCAGCTTAAGAGAACATCTTTGAACATATGTGGGAGATAAAGCAGGTTTGTCTATTCTTCAGAAATTGAAGCTAACTTCACTTCAACATGACATTCTCTTCTATTATATCTCAACCTATGTGGATCTACTTGGTAACGAAATAGCAGACGGACTTGCAAAGAAAGGAAGCAGCTTAGCAACTTCATCTTCTGCTGAACCCACATACTTAGACCTTTCCTCTCAGACGAAATCCCTAAATAAGAAAAATTGGGTGGTACTCCCTACTTATGGTTGGTATCGGGCCAATAAGCTGAACCAGTCCTTAATTCTTTCTTGTGATAGAAAAACAAACACTTGACTGTTGTGCCTTGCCAGTGGCCACCTTAAATGTCTTCTTTTCTCCGGATGAAAAGTCTTACCCTCTTTGCCCGAAATGCCGCCAACATCAGTCCTCTGCTGAACATATTCTAGACTACTTAGAACTTCTTTGGAGAGAAATTTATTCTTCTCCATTCCTCGTCACTGACTTTCTTCTGGTCAATGGATTTTTGGATTTGGTCTAAACAAGGCGGACCATGAAGATTAGCAACAACAACAACAAAAAGTATAATTTTTAAATCTATAATTATTTGGTAACTATCAAAAACTTGAAAATTTATACGCTCTACAAATGATATCGATTCTCTGTCATATTTCACACGCGAGGCCACTTCCCCAGTAATAAGATACAAATGTTGTAAAATTAAAATACCAAATTTTCCAGTAATTCGTTATTTTTTTAAAAAAAATTAAACCGATTCTAAAATACTGGATACTCTTATTGAAATTCATATTTCATCTGTATGTTTCTTATTCCTATTTTGTGAGCTATTTAGAATATTGTAAAGAAATTTTAGATTTTTGAAATAGAATTCTCCATATGAATAAACGTATTTTATGATTTTCTGAACGATTTCACAGTGTTCCTCTTTCTTTTTTACAAGCTTTAAAATGGAATGTTTCGAATAAAATTATGCATGTAACTTAGAATAATTATTTAAGCGCTTGAAGAATTCTTTAAAATTTTTGTCCTGAAGAAATCGACATGTTATTGACCTGATTAGTCGTAATAAAATTAAATTAGAAATTAGAAATGTAAAAAAGATAATATTTTGGTTTTATTGAAGTTTCATGGTACAATAGCATCTTTAACTCCGCAAATCCACTGATTGTTTCAATTTTCCGTTTTAAACGAAAAATATTTATTCGTGTATAAATTTAAATGCATTCAAAGTTACTGCGAATAAAGTGTAGATTTTTTTTCTTTTCTTTTGGAGTGAGAACGTAAACGGAAAAATCGTCTGAATAGATTTGGAATTTTTACATATGGATGAATTTCTACATTTTAGAATAATAAGGCAAAATCGTCTGATCAGATTCTTTTGGGAATTTTTGCATTTATCAGGTTGAAATTTCAGCTTTTCTTTGTTGTTTAATATATTTAATAGTTTGAGGAAATTCAGCACTATGTTATATTCTTTAAAAAAATAATAATTTGTGTGTGTGTTTTAATAATGTTTTTTCCCAAAAGTTGGAGTATAGTTTGTTTTTCTGCAAAAAGACTACTTTCGCTGTGTAAATAGTTTTACGGTTATCGAATGCATGATGGATCATCTTTGTTAAATTTATCGATAATAAATTAAGCAGTATTCTCCGTAGATTCCTGTCTAATATATATTGTATTTAATTAAGAAAAGAAATATGTTGTATAATTGATTTAATTAAAAAAAGAATTCATCAATGTGTAATCAGTATTAAAATTATATCGTTTCCAATTTATTTTTGATGTAAGACTTTTCAAAAAATTCTTTTTAGTTAATAAGAAGGGATAAAAAGCAGTTTTTTTTCGCTCACTAACATTTGGAAAAGGAGAAGATGCGGCTTGATTTTGAACTCAAATTTGAAAACTAAAGCAATGAAGAAATTCGTGAAAGAGCTATCTTTCTTTATTTCTTTTCCTTTAGAAACTATTAAATTCGTTTTGTTCCTTTTTTGTTCTTGTAATGGTTGTATCGCTTGCATTGTTGTAGCTCCGCATGGTTATGTGCAAAAAACTTAACCTTTTACTAAGTATTTCAAGTTATAAACCATCATATGTTCTTTTTGGAAAAGAAAGTGCTTGCGAACACGCAAGTTTAAAGTAAAAATGCCCCCTGACGAAAGTCATTTTGTTTCCAATTCGTTTCGTTCAGAAAACAGATTTCCTTAATGCCACATTCTTGAGAGAGAGAAAAAAAAGTTAAAAATAGATTTAATTCTAAAATGCTTTCCGCAATGTGTTTTTTTACACTTTATTTTTTGTTTATAGAGTTATATTTAGACTTTAGTTTTACTTTATTTTTTGCATTTACGAACATTTTTACTTTCTCATATACAAGTAATGATAAGAGAATTATATGCAAGAGAATATATAATATAATATTGTATAAATTTCTTATGTACAAATATGTAAAGAAAACGTGTTATCATAGAAAAATTCTATGTATAGATTTTGGTGAATTTTTACATATCTGTCTTCCCTCAGCTAAAAAAAAAAAGAAAAAGTTTTTTCATTTATCTATATATCTTTAAATATGATAGTTCAAATACTTAAATATGTTATATAGTATTTATTCCAAATTTCTTGGTTTCCATCAGCTAGATAGGCAGACTTCCAGATATCAGATTCAATTATATTATAATAGTATAACCAATATGCCAATTTCATTCGTCTAATTAATATCATATCCAATAACATTATAATTTTATATCCAATAATATAATAATATTATACCCAATATGCCCGTTTCACTCGTTTAGTTATTATTATACCCGATTCATGAATATTATACCGAATATGCTGATTTCATTCGTCTAATTAATATTATACCCATTAATATTATAACATTAAATCTATTAATATTATAAAATTACATTCCAATAATATAATAACATTAAATCTATTAATATTATAAAATTACATTCCATTAATATTATAAAATTATACACGTTAATATTATATCCTATAATATTAGACCCAATTCATTAATGTTATATCCTATAATACTATATTATACCCAGTATACCACTTTGATTCGTCTAATTAATATTATACTCAATATACCAAATTTCAATCGTCTAATTCAAAGCGTTTTTGAGTTATCGGGTTAGCTCGCAGACAGATATAATTTTTAAAAAATGTAATTTTTGGACTGAGGGAGGAAACACGCAGATTCAGCAAAATCTCAAAATCGAATCTTGTAACCTCCTCAATACTTTGAATACTTCACAATCACGAAAGTGAAAAGAAGAAGGGACAGAGCGTAAAAAGTAAGTTGCGCAATGTATTTTAAATGTCAATATGCGCATAATTCTAAACGTGCATCGATTCAATTGATTTTACTCCTCATTCATCGGAATTCCGAACACAAAATGACGCCAAAGCAACGAATCTCGATTTCTACGATCTACGAGTTCTACGATCGTCGTATATATTAAGATGCCCTTTCCGATAGGGGGAGAAAAAACCCCATGATTTTGAGCGCTCCTGGCATTAGATTAGAGCGAGTAAAAAAGGGGGGGGGATAACCGTGCTCTCGACCTCTCTTATTGGATTTTTCACAAACAGCGTATTATTTATATTCGGCGCCTCAAGAAATGTCACAAATAATTTATGCTGCTCAAATATTAGTACAGCGGAAATGGGAAGGAAGAGGTTGCTTATTGTAAAAACTCAACTCACCGTGTGTTCTCGGAGTTGAAGTATTGTAAAAATACAAATTTATCTTTCAATCTGCTTTCAGGATTTATTTATGAAACGAATGGATCTCTGAGGGTTATTTTTTTTCATCGTTTTAGACATCTGGTTCTCCTTCACTATTGTGCTACTTGTCCGCGCAGTTTTTTTCAGATCGTTGTCTGTGATTCGAGTTTTGTTTTGAATTTAACGTCTTTGTTTTTCAAAATAATAAATTCATACTCGCAGGCCATTTTTGTTGAGAAAGAAATAACATTTGGATATTAATAAATACTTAATATTGTATTTAGAAAGTGAAATGAAGATAAATGTCTACGCATTTATTATCATGTCAGAACATAAGGTTTTTGGCGTCAACACCATACCATTGCATTTACAAAAGCTCTAATTTAAAAATAAATGAATGACTACAACAAGTAAAACCGAGAAAAATGTCCTTTTGAGCTCGTGATTATGTGAAAGGAAATAAATAGGAAGTGTGATGTTTTTCTTTAAACAATAAATGCGGGACAAAGTTTTTTTTGGATCTTTTGCAGTACTAAAGTGACTCATTCGATGAAGCCATTAAAATAAATGAAAATATAATTTAACACGCAGGAGCACGTGGCGCTTGGCCGTTCAAGAAATGATGTTCTGGCATGATACATTGAAATAGGCGTAGCAGATTTCATTTTAATCTTTTTTTTTTAGTCAGGTGTCTGTAATTCCTTTATCTTCAACTCTCTGTATTCTTACAGCGATAAAGAATTGATTTCATTGGTGTGTGCTTTTAACGTGTATCCACTAAGCACGTGGTGAGGATTTTCTTCACACCGACTTAATTTATCCGAAGGGTGTAAAGCAGAAACAAGACGGTGGGGGGGGGAATAAGAAAAACATGAAAGGAATCTAAAGACCGTGGTGGCCTAGTTCGAAATTTTGATGCATTCTCACCAATCTATTGAAACAAAAATTTAACAAGCTACATTTGTAGTTAAAAAATTCCATACTATGTTTGAAATGTGAAAGAAATTATGTTTTTAAGCTATCACATCTTCATATTTTTGAAAGCTAGTGGTTAGGTTCACAGGGCACCTAGCCCCGGCACGGGCTTATCCCCGGTTCTGACTGGAGTGCTGTGTCCTTGCTTTCAGTTATCGGCCGTGGTCATCTACGAAGTGGACTGATTTGACGAAGTTGATGGGGTACCTATAATATTGTACCGAAAATACTAATTTCATTCATCTAATTAATATTACACCCATTAATATAATAGGGGCGTAACCGTGTGTGGCAGGGGCTTAACCCTAGTAGTGGAAGGATCCGAGGACGTGGATCTTTGTATACTGCGTGGTCATCTGCGAAGGTATATTTATTTGCAGACAGTCCAGGTGGGAGGGTGAGTTAGCGAGTACCAGGACTCTTTCTGATTGGTTAGTTAGGGGTGTGGGAGTATGCTACCTGAGAGGGTGAGGGAGTTTGAAATTTAAGTTTACTGGGTTTTTTTATATAAAATTATAAAAACTGTAAAACTGCAACCACTCTCCTGGACTCGTGAAGAAATTTTGTTTGTTACAGGACATGGTCCATTCCTTTCTTTTCTTCACCGGTTCTATTTCTCAGAACACGACTATTGCTCTTGTGGGGAAGTCGGCGATCCCAACCATTTTGCAACATCCTGCCCTTTTACAGTTTCATGGCACCTTCGAAAACCCTCATCTTCGCTAGAAAGTCTTTGGTTTAAAAGAGTTCTTAAATAATTCATCTTCCAAAAAAAAAGAATCATAAACATGATTAGATTTCTAATTGATCATGGAGAACTGTTACGGATCGATTAAGCTCATCAGTTTTTGAGTATCAATTAATATCACGCATTTTTATAACAAATCCTTTTAACCCTTCAAGTTACTATTTTTTTTTATTCCCTCATATATTCCTTCACTCTAATTTTTATCATTAATTGTTATGTTATATGTCTGTGTATTTTGTCTCTTGTATGTTTCTTTCCAACAATGTAACAACAACTGTGTAACGGTTTTTTTTAAAATAAAGTCCACCTACATCTATACCAAACCGGAAAGGGGCCATTTGAACCCTAGAAACGGAGGTGTGGTGTGGTGTTAAGTGTTAAGTTAATTGAGACATAGGAATTTGAAGTGGCTTTAGCTGTTATTATGGATGAGTGAGATGGTGCGAGTCAGGA